>JAODAL010026559.1:0-56570 GCA_025379985.1 Phyllomedusa bahiana | reverse complement strand
ATTTTTTTAAGATTTCGTGAGCTGCGCAATAAACGGCTGGTGCGAAAAAGTCAAAAAACACCAAATGTTTGTTTTGATAAAAATAAATGTATTTTTTGCACTTTCAATTCACTGTGGTGAATTAGAATTGCTGTTTTAAGATTTAGTAGATGCTGCGTAATAAAACAGTGCTGGGTGCGCAAAGTCAAAAAAACAGTAATTTGTTTTGATATAATAAACTGTTTTTTTTTGCCCCTTTCAATAACCTGGGGTGATATAAAATTTTTGCTGTTTTAAGATTTTTTAGATGCTGGTAAAATAAAACAGTGCTGGGTGCGCAAAAGTAAAAAAACAGTAACTGTGATGTTTTGATATAAAAAAAACTGTTTTTTTTGCCCCCTTTCAATTCATGTGGTAAATATGAATTGCTTTTTTAAAGATTTACGTAGATGCTGCGTCAATGAACAGTGCGGGGGTGGAAAAAAGTCAAAAAACCGTAACTGTTATGTTTTGATATAAAAAACGGTTTTTTTGCCCTTTCAATTCCCCTGTGGTGAAATAGAATTGCTTTTTTAAAAGTTTACGTAGATGCTGCGTCAATAAAACATTTGCGGGTGCCAAAATCAAAAAAACCCGTAACTGTGATGTTTTCGTAGTACCGGTATTTTTGGCAAAAAACAACCCTGTGCTGTAAAGTTTGGGGTTTTGAAATTTTAAAGTGAAAGGTGGATATATCAACAGTAAAGGTGTATGGGTAAAATTGAACACCTATCAAAAATGTTACTGATATAAAAGGGAGTTTTGCAGCTAAAAAAGGCCTGCATTTACTAGAAATTTTGTTTATCCAATAAAAAGTTCAGGCTGCCCAATATCCAGGAAATATTTCAATAGCAAATTTTAAATAATAAGTTTTCCCACTAAAATGTCTAACAAAGTTTTGGTTTGAATTTTATCGTGTTTTTTATAGTAGGCTTGTCTGTGTTCGCCCCCGCCCCCCCCCCCCCCCCCCGCTCCACCCCCGTGAATTTAATGGTAGATTTGCTTTTAAAATTCTTAGTAACTGTTTAAAAAGTTCAAACCCCCAATTAACAAATTTAAAGGTCACAGCTAATAGTAGAGGGTTTTTCTGTGCAGAAAAAGGGGCTAATTTCGCGATCTGTTTGGCACAGGAGAACGCAGGGCCTATCCCTATGAGACGCTGGAGACACTGAGGCTGAACAGGAAAGGGGTGTTTTTTGTAAAACGAGGTCATGTGATTTTTAGCCAAACGCAACCATACACTCCCATCATGCGTGCACACAATTCACCCCTGCTCTTTCTGTAATTGATTTTCTGGCCCCCAAAAATTACAGGAAGGCCGAAAAAGGGCAATTTAAAAGATGATGCACAGATTTTAACCTTAAAATTTTCGCATGATCGGAAATTTCGGTCACCATAAAAAACCCCTTTCCGATTTAACTTTGTCGATAAAAAACGCCAACAAGGGTAAAAATAGAATTGCTGTTTTAAGATTTAGTGAGCTGGTAATGAAAAATGCGGGTGTGAAAAGTCAAAAAACACGTAAGTTAGTTTTGATATAATAACGGTATTTTTTGCACCTTTTTCACCTATGGTAAATATGAATTGCTGTTTTAAATTTAGTAGATGCTGCGTCAATGAAAAATGCTGGGTGCGAAAAAGTCAAAAAACACTAAAATGTTATGTTTTGATATAAAAAAAGGTATTTTTTGACCTTTCAATTCACTATGGTAAATTTTAGAATTGCTTTTTTAAAGATTTACGTAGATGCGGTAAATGAACAATGCTGGGTGCGCAAAGAAAAAAAACCGAAAATGTGATGTTTTCGTCGATCACGGTATTTTTGGCAACAAACACCCGTGTGACTCAAGATTGCTTTTTAATTTAATCAAGGTGGTATACAAACAGTACAGGTGTAATGGGTAAATTGAAAACTATCTGAAATGTATTTTAAAAAAAAGTGGAGTTTTGAGCTACAAAGAGACCGCGTTATAGAAATTATGTTTATCCAAATAAGTTCAGGCTGCCCCAAAATCCCGGAATATTTCAAAAGCAAAAGTTAATAATAAGATATTCCATCAATGTTTCACTAAGTCTTGGTGAATTTATCAGTGTTCTTTATAGTTTGAGCTTGTCTGTGTTCGCCCGGGCCCCCCCCCCCCCCCCCCACCCTATTTCTCCCCCCCCCCCCCCCCCCCCCCCCCCCCGGGAGATGCTGCTTTAAATTCTCTGTAACTACATAAAATGTTAAATCCCCAATCTAAATAAAATTGAAGGTCACAGCAAGCATTTTAGAAAAAATGCGGTCCCATAGGTGCCCAAATTTATGTTTATCAATGTTTGATGGGAAAAAACCCCCTTTAAAGACTACCCGTGACTCTATTGACATGTTTCAGTAAATCCTCATGTTCCCTGTGAAATTATAATTCTGGAGCCTCCTTACTTATAACTCTGTGTTGTGCTGTTCCTCTGTTATTCCTCATGGAAATTTATTACCCATCTGTCACCTGGGTGTTATCAAATGGGGTATGTCTCCCCTGCACAGTCTTGTCCAATCAGTGCTCACAGATTGCAGGGACACCACCTATGACAATGGTAACACCCATATGACCGATTCAGTAATATATTTCTAGAAGGAATAACTGAAGTGACTGAGCATGTGTGCTGAATTTTGGGAAAATCCAAAGAAATGAAAAAAGCTGTCCCCCTTTTAAATTCAGGGAAAAGGAAATTTTTAGAAGTCCCCTAGGTGACCTTTTTTGTAAACAATGTTTATGATTGGGAAAAAAACCCCTTTAAATACTAATTGTGCCCTTTCCTGGGTAGGTCTGTTTTTTTGTAAATCCCCTTTTTTCCTTTTGGAAAATTTTAATTTTTGGAGTCTTCTCTTATAACTCTGTGGGGGTGCGGGTTCCTGTTATTCCTCCCTGGGGAAAATTTTTTACCAAAACTGTCAGCTGGGGTGTTATCAATGTCTCCTCTGCAGTGTTGATTTGTCCCAAACAGTGCTGGGCAGAGTGGAAGGGGAACTACCTATGAAAAATGGTAGCACCCCTATGGGCGATTTAGTAATACATTTCTAGAAAGGGAAAAAATTTAAGTGACCCGGGGCATGTGTGGCTGTATTTGGGACTCCCATTGAAATGAAGTTAGTCGTCCCTTCTAAATTCAGAACAAGAGTTATTTGGGACCCTTTTTTAGAGAAGTTTCCGGTTGAGTTTTGACCAAAATCCATGTTTCCATCAATGAATTTCAAAAAACCCCTTTTTTGGGGTTGTTTCATTACATTAAAAAAAAAGGTCTTCAGGTAAAGGGGGGGGAGTGGGAAAAAAGAACTTTTTCGTTGAAATTTATTAGCCAAAAACTGTTTGTATTTTACAGTTTTCCTTATCTTATTTTGTGTAAAACTTTTTCCCCAGGGCGGGGCGGTTTTTTATTCCACCCCCTTTCATTTTATTTGGCCCGGGCGGCGCTAAATAAATTTAAAATTTTGTCTGGCCCCCAGTCATATTCCCCCAGGAGCCCGCATTCCCAAACCCCCCTCCTACCCGCAAAAAATTTTACCTGCACAGTGGGCAATGCAGGGTGTTCTACAAACAGAAAACCGGGGGAATTGTGTCGGTGGGCCCAATTTCTGCTGTGGTAAACATTTGAAGGAGACAGATATGTGTGTCTGGTTTAGTTCAAAGAAGACTTTTTATTAAACTGTAACCCAAAAATTTCCCTGGGAGAGAAGAGATCGTGCTCTAAGTTCATAGGGGGGCTGTCTTTGACTGAATGCAGGGCCCGTTTGGGATGTAAAAAAATTGCTCTTACAAAAGAAGACTGATAGGGAGAGGAACAACCCAAAATGAATGTGGAATCAGACAGAGAGGGGGGGGGGCACATTTGGGGCGTGGGGCAAGCAAAGAACAGTGAAGGGGGGGGTGATGGGATTCCCCCCTTAGTTTAAAAAAAACCCAGTGGGGGGGGGTAAAAAAAACCCCCGGTTTTTTGATGGAAACTGAAAATACAATGAAACACACAAACGGATGAAGCGATACATCCCCTTTAAGAGCTCTCAGGGTTTTGCTTTGCCCCGTATTTCCAATATTAAAAAAATGTCAAGGTTGGAAATATCCACAGGGAAAACATAAAAATGTCATTATGAACTTCAATAGGATTATTTGTTTGTAAGAGTTTAAAAAAAAAAAAAAAAAAAAAACAGACTCCCTGGCTCATTTTTCTTCGTGGGTATTAAAAATCTTCTTGTCACCGTGCGCTCATTCTATATCAGAAAGAATCAATGGCGCCGGCGTGGCAGGATGATACAGATGTTTGACTGGAATTCAATCATTTCCGGCTGCAGGCTCACAAAATGCGCGTCTCATCTGTCGGGTGTTGGAGCATTTGCATGAAGGATTCCTAACATCCGCCCTAATGGTGTTTACGACATGTTTGCAGCCCAGATAAAGTGGAAGAATACAATTATCTCCTACCGGTTGATATGCCCAGTTGGCCAACCTGGTGAGAATAATTACTAAACTTGACTTGTGCAATAAAAGATAATCAAGCAAATGAGACCCAGGACGCTGGTTGCATGCTCTGGAAATGTTACTTCTGATAAGTAATGAACCTGTCAGCTTTCAGGTGGATGTCTAGCGTGATAGCTTATTGATGGAAAGCCTGGTTCCTGCATGCAAATGAAGCCCTTGTTTATGGGGCTCTTGGAAGACAGGCTTTTGCATGCAGGGCGACTTTCGCTACAGTATTTCAGAAGCGTGCCGGTAATCAAGCTTACCTTCTAGCCTCAGTAGCAAGACGGCATGACATATGCATCACGGCCAAGGGTAATGGATTGCAGACATTAGCAATATTGCTAGACAGTGCGAAAACCACATCAACCAATCGCGCATCGTATCGGATTATTGATGAGGTGCATTGGTGGTTTACAACACATCCAGAGAGGCAGACATTGGCTGTGTATAGCCAGATACTACAAACGAGTTGGTTAATCAAGTTGCTATATATTTGGGATGCCAGAGATCAAATCTTAGATCCCACACTCCACCTTAACCCCTTACTGACAATTGAAATACTAGTACCAGGACCGGGGCAAGGTATTCTGGTGCCCTAGGCAAATAAAGCATGTTGTGCCCCCCGAATTGAAAATTATCTTAATACTTGTTCCCCCTTTTCGGCCTGGGATGAAGTGATGCCCTAGGTCACAGGTGTCAAACTGTGGCCCTCCAGCTGTTGGGAAACTACAACTCACATGATGCATTTGTATAATCTATAACAGTGGGCATGATGGGAGTTGTAGTTTCCCAACAGCTGGAGGGGCGCGGTTTGACACCTCTGCCCTAGGTGATCACCTAGCTGTTGCCCAAGCCCTGATTGTTATATCAATGCCAGAAAGGTTCTATGGAGTGGGCTCAGAGCCCTGGTTCACAAGGGTTATTCAAGCCGGAATTGCGAGCCGGATTGCGCTCGCAATTCCGGCTTGAATAAAGTGCGGGGGCGGGCCGCCGACCCCATAGGCTTCCATTATCCACGTCGATTTTGCACCTGGATAATGTGCATGTCCACATTTCCCGCCGGCGGATTCGCCGAGGGGGAGAGGCGACGGAATCCACTGTTCTCTATGATAACTGTGGATTACCGTAATGACTCCGACGGATTGGCGCCGTACTGCAGCGCAAATCTGCTGCGCATTACGGCCCCAAATTCCGGGGCCCGAAATAAGCCGTGTGAACGGCCCCTTAGGGAAACCTTTACAACTTTAACCCTTTACACTCTGTGGCACATGCAGCCACAGCCTCTAAATGACTGCAAAATAGTGCTGCTCACTCTGGTCATGGGGTGCCAATAGGTTACCATGGCAGCTGGAGGCCCAATAAAGGATTCCATAGCCACCACGTTAACGCTTCTGTTACTTCCTGCCTGCCTAACCCTATTGTGGTATACCCTATTGCATTATTTATGGAGTTCAAAAGGGTGTATAAGTGATCACACCTCCGATTTGTCAAGTCCCTAGGGGCACTGAATGTGCAAGTGAAATTTTATTTTTTTTAAATTGAAGAAAATCAAAATTCAAAATCCCCTCCCTTATAACATCTTATAAATAAAATATTTATAAGTTACACAAAATTGGTATCACCTCATCTGTAAAAGTCTTTTATATTAAAATGTAACATTTATCCCTTACCCTGAACACCACAGAAGAAAAAATGACTAATGCCAAAATTGCATTTTTTGGCCATTTCACTTCCTCTAAAAATTGGAATAAAAAGTCATCATGAAGTCGGATGAATCCCAAAATGGTACCAAAAAAAAGTACCCTACAACCCACAGAAAAAGTTACTTGTTGCAGAAAATGGATCTGCAGTGCAAAATTGAGAGGGTTTTAATTTTTAAGCACTAAAATATTCCAAAATTCTTATATACCGTATTTGGTAAGATCATAATCGCACTGACCCACAGAGTACAGTGAACACATCATTTGAACCAAGAGTGAATGGAGTAAAAAACAAACCCCCCACAAACATGGAACAAGTTTTCACATTTTACCCCACTTATAATTTTTTTTTTTTTCGGTTTCCCAGTATATTATGTTATGGCCAATGACACCATTAAAAAGAAAATCTTATCCTGCGAAAAACAAGCCCTCATGTGTCTATATAGATGGAAAAATAAAAAATATTATGGAAAGCAGAGAGGAAAAAAAAAAATTAAGAGCCATATTATGACCGTGCAGCAGGAAGGGGTAGAAAACAGATCTGACGGGTGCCAGTTGACAAACTTATTTTTATGTCCAAGTGATAATTCAATGGGACCTCAATTCATTAATATCTTTATTTCACAGATCAGTTAGGGATAAAACATGGACTCCATACAAACAAGTTCCACTGGACGTTCTGATCACAAATGGATCTTTATCAACAGATAGAGTTTAAATGTAGAAAACAAACTGTACATGGCACCTTCTTGTATGTGGTGTATTGAAGCACATGGGAGCCCTGTGCCAATCATTGGCTGCAGTGGTTATATCCCCATACAGAACGAAAACTGGGGATAAGTGGCTCTGGGACCATGGACCAGAGGCCAAGCACTGAGCCACCATGCTGCACCGCGCCAACCAGTGAGCCACTGTGCCACCCAAGGTATCTGTCAGAATAAATTGTCATGGTATCCCAACATGTACCACCAATGGAGGCCATAAAGTGCTGTGAATGGAGCCTTAGCTGTTTTAAACATTCCTACTGTGAAATCTAATGATGATTATTTTTCTAAGCAGGTGTGCAGAAATCCTTTATATTCTATCACTTTACCTCGGGCTTTGCAAATCCCTATAAACGAGGTGCAGTACGTTGCCGGTTAACCCTATGCCAACTGTAGAACCACTATTCTCTGGGGAAACCGTATCAGTCTAGAATGGCAACTCACACAGGCTTTGATAGACAACTTTGCATAGCAAGACTTTATCAACTGAGCCTGGTTATCTGAGTGACATAGAAATCATACACCTGAAAAATCATCTGCGTCACCCTCAAGAAAGTGTCATATACTCTATTTCCAGTATTATTTTGCTGATGTTGGAAACCCTTTCTTGAATGTAATCTTTTATATACCTATAACCCTATAGTGTTGATATTGAGGAAGACAAAAATCCCTGAGGTGAATCGTCCCATACACGAGACAAGAGTCCTTCCCGACTCCAAATCGGGCAATCAGAATAAAGTCCTAGCTCCAGAATCTAGACCCCATAACTTGTGATATTAGATTTTTAAAGAAAGATATCTAAACCCTCCATGAAAGAATCCATCACATCATCTTGTGGCAGTGAGCGCCATAGTCTCACCGCTCTTACAGTAAAGAATTCTTATCTATGATGATGGTGAAACCTTCTTTCCTTTAGATGTAGAGGATGTCGTTTTAATACCATCTTTCTTTCCAAGCTGAATAAGCCCATGTTTGATAGCCTGTCTTGATTCTGCAATCCACCGATTCCCTAAAGCAACTGGACTGCCTCCTCTGCACGAGGAACTGTAACCTCCTCCGATACTGACCCTTGGTACCACACGAGGAACTGTGACGTCTCTGATACAGAACCTTGTGTTACCCCACTAGGAACTGTGACTGCTCCGATACTGACCTTTGTGGTACCGTCCTAGGAACTGTGACCCCTCCAATACTGACCCTTGTGATACCCCACTAGGAACTGTGACTGCTTCGATACTGACCTTTGTGGTACCGTCCTAGGAACTGTGACCCCTCCGATACAGAACCTTGTGTTACCCCACTAGGAATTGTGACTGCTCCGATACTGACCCTTGTGATACCCACGAGGACCTGTGACCCCTCCGATACGGACCCTTGTGATACCCCACTAGGAACTGTGACTGCTCTGATACTGACCATTGTGATACCACACTAGGAACTATGACCCCCTCCTATACTGACCCTTGTGATACACCACTAGAAACTGTGACCTCCTCCGATACTGACCCTTGTGTTACCCCACAGGAATTGTGACTGCTCCGATACTGACCCTTTTGATACCCCACGAGGACCTGTGACCCCTCCGATACTGACCCTTGTGATACCCCACTATGCTTTAAATAAACTTTAAAAAGAATTTCCTTGTAAGCGTTTATATGCGCATACTTAATTGAGCGCTCTAGTTAAATCCTGGTTCTCATAGTCTAGCACTTTAGGAAAAGCCTTTAACGGACTTTCTGCCGGAAGCTAGATCCTATTCCTCTCTTCACTTCCTTTGGCGTCCCTCGTGGACCTGTACTGGTGCTGCCAATATTCCTATTCTCTGTATAGAGACATCAGACGTGTATACGAGCTGTACCGTAGTTTGCATACAGCTCGATCAGGTGAGCACCTCATTGGCTAACTGCTATTTCTATCTGTTAAAGCGAAGAACTCGATCCGGCGCTTTATTTTCTTTTTTAGCCACCAACTTTCCTTCCAGGAGGACCGTATCTTTCCTACCCCACTAGGAACTGTGAATGATCTGATACTGACCACTGTGATACCACACTAGGAACTATATCCCCCTCCTATACTGACCCTTGTGATACACCACTAGAAACTGTGACCTCCTCCGATACTGACCCTTGTGTTACCCCACAGGATTTGTGACTGCTCCGATACTGACCCTTGTCATACCCCAATAGTAACTGTGACCTCCTCCAATACTGACCGTTGTGATACCACACTAGGAACTGTGACCCCATCCGATACCCCACTAGGAACTGTAACCCTTCCGATACTGACTCTTGTGATACCCCACTAGGAACTGTGACCCCCTTCGATACTGACCCTTGTCATACCCCCTAGTAACTGACTGCTCCAATACTGACCCTTATTCTCCACTAGGAACTGTGACACAATCAAAGTTAATACTGTTTATAACCACAAAATATTTACTATACTAGATCCATTTTTCAACCCATTTACATCTATTCTTCTCCCAGTCATATCATTTTCAATGTTTGCACCAATATTTTAAGTGGCACACTATCAAACGCCTTTAATAAGTCCAGATAGTCAAGATCCACAGCCTTACCTAGGACCAATCATTAGCGTACCATCCTGTTCTGCTTTTATGCCCTTTTGTTAAGATTTAGCAAAATACAATCTGCAAGAAAAATCCCCATCAATTACTATACATGTGTATAGTGGATTTTGTCATGATAAATCTGTACCAATTGGTGTGAATTTGATTCTATGGGCCTGCAGAAGAACCTGAGTGGGTCTGACCCTTAAGATGCAGGGCTAAAGGAATATTAAAAACATTCATAGAGTCTCAAAACTTAAAACATAGAGAGTCGCACTCATAAGGCAGCTGTTCTTTTTACCTATTTATTTTAGAGCGCCCATGGTTCCAGAGCGCTGTACATTTGGGTTGTATAAATAACATCGGTCAAACAAGTACAAAGGTGACCATTAATAACTAGCAACTGATACAGAAGCAGAGAGGTCCCTGCCCATGAGGGCTTACAATCTACAAGGAAGGTGGGAGGAGACAGAAGGTGAGGAGCAGATATGTTTGTGAGTGGTGTAGGGACAGTGGGGTTATTGTAGGTCATAGGCTCCTGAAAAGATGTGCTTTGAGGTTGCTTTTGAAGCTGGTGAAAGTGGAGGAGAGTCTGATGTGTTGGGGCAGTGAGTTCCAGAGTGTGTGGGAAGCACGAGAGAAGTCTTGGAGACTTATGTGAAGAGCTGATAAGAGGAAAGTAGAGAAGAAGGTCCTGTGCGGAGCGGAGATTGCAGCAGAGATGTATGGAGGGGAGAGGTTATGGAGAGCCTTGTAGGTCAAGGTTACTAACTTGAACTGGATTCGCTTGGCAATAGGAAGCCAGTGAAGGGATTGACAGAGGTGAAAGGCAGAGGAGGAGCGAGGAGAGAGGTGGATGAGACGGGCAGCAGATGGATTGGAGGAGAGTGAGGGTGCTAGATGGGAGGCCACAGAGAAGGAGTAGAAATAACACATTATATATATATATATTTATATATATATATTATATATATATATAATTATATATATATATATAAATATAAATATATATATATATATTAGAAATGTGTTTCAGAGGTTATTTTAGCTGCACTTTGGCTTTGTTAAAAATAAAAATATGCAAAATATAATATATATTTTAATATTTTAATATTATAATATATAATACTTTACCATTTCCCCGATTTAAAAGAGAAAAACAATGTAAAAATTAAATGAAAATTAAAAACAAAATGTAAAAAAAAAATAGTAGAATAATTGAGCGTGAGCAAGGGTTGTAGCATTCAAACCTGTGTGTAGCTAAGAAAATTAAGGTTAGCCAGGTCAGGAAGTGTGTCTAAGGGTGGGGGAGGCATTGGAGATTGAAAAGTCTGGTCAGAAAGTGGTTAACACCCAAATCAAGCTTTTACTATGGAAAATGTTTAAGCTCATTCCTCCGGCATTCCTGTTTTTAGGTGAATTATTCCGTAAGCCTCTGTTGAAACTTTTTTTTTTCAATCATCCACTCTCTGTGGTTTATTTCATCATTTGTAAAACCGTGATTAAGTACCAGTGACTCCTGCGTGGACAGTATTGAAATCTTTCTCCTCAATGTATACGTTTACATTGCTTTGATAAGTAGTATTACCTATTGGCTCGAAAATGTGTTTTTTTCCCCATTAGTCTGGTGGAGAACCCAACCAAACCCAAATAATTTTGAGCACTCAGTACATTTTACAACCTATAGAACCAAAACCACTACAATTTATACATTGCTTGATGTTACAGCCGGGAGTTAGTGCTGTATTCAGATAAGTTTTACAGGGCAAAGCGGCACACGGATGTGGCAAAGTTTATTGGGCAGACATGTCCTACTGCTCCTTCTTAACCGATCACAATAAAAGTCATTTAAGGCCATTGAAGAAGTTGAGGTTACACGCTATGATTTCATGGCACAGAAAGTGAACTGTCTAAGCGTTGCTGCACCAGTATCCTGTAAGGATTGGAACCACAACAAAAAAAATAAATAAAAGCCCACTTCAAGCATGGTTGGTTTTGGTAACCATTCATTAGCTAGAGCTGGAGCTTTTTTCAAGTAAACCCTGCATCCAAAAAAGGTTTTCTGCAGGGGCCTAGCTATAGATGGTGCAGGGGTAGCAGTCGCTATCGGGCCCTGGAGCCCTAGGGGGCCCAAAGGCCCATCTATCGCATAAGGAGATATCAGTATTATAAGTGGCACGTGGTAAGTGGAGGCCCTTTTATGGATTTTGAACTGGTGCCCCAGGGCTTTAAGTTACGCCTCTGGTTTTCAGCTTCTTGGCATTATATAAACGAGAGAAATTTAATTCACTCGACATTGGGCATAAAATGGACATCATGATATTGAATCGAGGGTATGGAGGGAGCCCAGTAGCCTAGAAAGATCTTGCACCTAGCCACCCGATTGCAACTAAATAACCATTAAGAGGCCATGACCACAGACTGGATGAGTGTGTAGTGGTGGGTTAGGGAGAGTTGTGTCATGTGGTCTGAGTCAGCCAAGTGGTTGGTATGGCAGCTATAGCCCTAAAGGGCCACACGTTATGTTATTACTCATATTATACAACACAGTGTTTAAAACTAGGGTGGCAAAAGTACTAAACTAACATAACACACCCTCGATCATCAAGTTTCCTAATTGAAAACAATAATGAAAAAAATTAAAAAAAAATCATCAATACCCTGTTTCCCGGAAAATAAGACATTACCCGAAAATAAGACCTAGTGCATTTTTTTGATGCAATTCAGAGTTTGGCTGCTTCTGCTGATGTTTGTGATGAAATCACTACAATACATTAATACAGATCGATGTTTTATTCAACAATAAATGTGAATTCTTGTTCATGGAAAAATAAGACGTCCCCTAAAAATAAGTCTTAGCTCGTCTTTAGGAGCAATAATTAATATAAGGCACTGTCTTATTTTTGGGGAAACGGGGTATATATGAATAACATATAGCAATAATATTATTATCAATAAGATGAAAGCTTTAAAAATATTTAACTAAAAATTCTAATTAATCAAACTGACTGTATTCAGAAACGTTTCTGCTCTATAATACAGGTCCTTATTGATTCAATATGTTAAACACCATATTTAAAGAAAACAAAAAGAAAATGTTTGAAATCAAAAAGGCAAATAGTGGGGTCATCACTAATAATCCACATTGGACCATTATACTGTAGTCCACCACAATGCACCAGTACGACCTGTTGGTGTGTAAGTCTTCTACTCACCAACTTACGATCCAGAAAAATGTGCAATGGACGATAACAAGTTAAAAAACAACATCCTCCTTTTTTTCCCACAGAGGGCATCCAAACACCATAGTTACAACATTTCAGCCCATCCAAGTGTGGCCTTTCTCAAGTAGCAGAATGTTGTACCAATAGGACGTACTGGTGGAGAGTTGGGCCCGAATGCTTCGGTTCTCCTCTACTTTCCGAGCCAGCACTTTTGGAGGCCTGTTCCAGAGAGAAGCGAGATCTGTACCAATTAGACTTTGATAGCACATTGGGCACCTTGGTCGATAATCTCAAGATACTATGCGATTCCTTTTCTTTTTCAGTTAAGTGTGAGTTACACTACTTATTATGGATTATTTTTTATGACTTTTTGTACATTATATATCTGACCACATTAAAGGGGTTGTCTCACTACAAAAGTTAGCTTTCAAAATGTAGGGAACACTAAAAGAAAACGTTTACCAAATATATTGCGGCGTACCTTTTTTTTTTTGTTAAGGAACTACCAATGATTTTATCACCTTCTGTGCTCTTTCTCGTGATTGACCTGTGTACTTCTCTCCCCTTGCTGTTTGTTCTATCAGATAGTAGGGAATGAAGTCATCACACAGGTCGAGCAGCACAGAACTCTGGACAGTGAGAGTACTTTACCACAGAAGCTTCCCTGGTCCTGAAAGCATGAAATTTATCCAATTAGCAGAAGGCTGAATACACAGAGCTCATATGCTCAGTACAGACAGCTTGACCAGGCAGTGACTGAGCAAAGCAGGATTATTTCCCACAGGTAATCGGAGATGGGATTTTGAACTTGAGTTTTGCAGTGACAAAACCAAAAATCACTGTGGTGCTTGATCTATAACAGATCTGACAAGAAGGGCACTAGATGGACCCCAAGACTACAATGGGGTCCATCAAGTTCCTAGCATGGTGTGTCATTTGACCAGACAAAATAGCACTGCACTCTGCACAATTTTTTTGGGGTGTTTTTGGCAGAATCTACATTGGATCCTCCTACGCAGAGTGTTCGCTTAACTAGGCTTGACACTAATTAATAAACATAAATATCAGAATTTGTATAACTACAAGGTTTTGACATCATGCCCCAACCTTTCAGTCAAACATGAAAAAAAAAGGTTGAGAAATTGACAAATATCTTAAGGCTGTTTTGGTTTTAGCTTCACCGCTGTGTTTTCTATGTGGCATGAAGTCATGGCTAAGTGTCTAAACAAGACGACAAATGAATGCCCTACAGCAAGAATTCACAAACAAGCAGAAAATAAATATATGCTGTCACAAAAACAACTAGGAAAAAAAAAAAGATCTGTATTTCTCCAGAGCATCAACAAATTGCAAGAAAATCAATCTATTTTACCTGTATCGGTATGTATGTTTGTGTTGCCTTCCTAGTCAACAGGTTGTAACATATCAACGATCGAGTCGCTATTTCAGTAATTGAAAAATCCTTCTCTCTATTCCATATCACTATGAAAAAAAGCTGCCTAAGGGTTGACAACTTCAGAACATTTCAAGAAAATTTACTATTGACCTCAAGTATTAAATACATCTCTACAACCAGGCCAAGAGCAATCGTGGACCCAAAGAAGGGAGCAGAGTCCTCAACTCCAAGAAGGTGGCTAAGCCCAGCATAGTCTCTAATAGTGTTAGATAGAAAGTTTATGGAGCATACACAAGAAAACATGGTATCAACGAGGCAGGAATCAGTCAGATGGTGCAAAAGGTCAAGACAGACAAAAATCTTAACGAAGAGTGGATACATTTTGCTATGTGGCCCTATGACTCCTAGTTACACCCCTGACAATACCGCCTTACTTTTGGCAACATACTTGATAAAAAGATTTTTATTTTCTTTGTTACCTGGTGAAACCTTTAAAAGGGGAAAAACTCATCGAATGTTTCCTCACATAAGACACAAAGAACTTAAAAGAAGAAATGCGTGCAATGTTGTCAAAGGAGAAGCAATGTGGGATATGCATTTGTGAGTTTTCCCCGGGGAGGCAATGCTCTTACATGTATTAGTGGTGCTGCAGTGATTGGCGTCTATAGCACCTTCTACAGTACAGTGCGGTAAAATTTTCCCTGAAATTTTCTTCATGTTTTAGTGGGGTGCAGCAGTGTTTGGGGGCTATAGCTCCTTCTACGAAAGTGGTATAAGTCCGTATGTCTTACATGTATTAGTGAGGTATGCGTGTTTTGGGGGCTATAGCTCCCTTCAGTACAGGGTATACATGCCCTGTCTGTTTAAATGTATTAGTGAGGTGATGCAGTGTTGGGGCTATACCCTCTCTAAGTACAGTGCAGTACTACATGCCCTGTACGGGGTTTAAGTTTAGTGAGGTCATGCAGTGATTGGGGTTATACCCTCCTACGTACGGGGGAAAAATACTGTCCTGACTGCCTAACATGTATTAGTGAGGTGCTTTGGGCATGATTGGGGAGTCAAATAGCTCCTCCTACAGTACAGTGCGTACTACAGTCCTTAAGCTCTACATTTTTTTTAGTGAGGTGTTACGTGATTTGGGGTTTTAGCCCTCTTACGGGGGTATAATGCTTACTGCTCTTACAGTATAGTGGGTGCATGCAGTGATTGGGGGTTATAGCCCCTCTCTACAGTACAGTGGGTACTCATGTCCTGTACCTCTTACATGTATTAGTGGGGGCTGCGTATTGGCCCCTAAACCCTTTTTCCTTTTTTAAAAATTTCCCTTTTACAAACATTAAACCCGTATCTTTACATTATTATAAATTCATTTTTCATACCCTCTCAATAATTATAATTTTATTCCTTTAAAATTTTTATATCCAAAAAAAAAATTTTTTTTTAAAAATTTTTTTTTCTGTGGGCCCCCCCCCCCCCCCCCTCCCCCCCCCCCCCCCCCCCCCCATTGGTAAATGTCCTGTATGTCTTACAATAATGGGTGCATGCTTGTTTGGGGTGGTCATAGGCCCTCTACGTAAAGTGTGGAATACATTTTCCCTGTACGGGTCTTACATGTATTGGGAGGTGATCTTTTGATTGGTGGTCTTTGACCTTACAGACGTGGGAAATACATTTGTACTGCTCTTACATGTATTAGTGGGGCATGCAGGTTTTGGCGCCCTATACCCTCTTACAGTACATGCGTACTTTGTCCTGTACTGCTCTTACATGTATTAGTGATATGCATTTATTGGCGGTCTATGGGCCCCTTTTCTCAGTACAGTGCGTACTACATGCCCAAAGCCTTACATTTTTTAGTAGGGCATGCATTTTTGGGGGTTTCTATACGCCTCTTACGACAGTGCGGTACACATGTCCTGTCTGCTCTTACATGTTTTATTGGTGCATGATTTAATTGGTGTCTATAGGCCTCTACTAAGTGTGTACTCATTTTTCTGTATGTTTACATTATTTGTGAGGTGAGCGGATTGGTGGTTATAGCGCCTTTACAGTACAGGGGGTACTACATGTCCGTACTGCTCTTAAAATGTTTTGTGAGGTCATGCAGTGTTTGGGGGCTTACCCTCTCTACAGTACTTTGGGTACTACATGTTGTACTTTTCTTACTGTATTAGTAGGCATGCATATTGGCGGTCTATAGGCCTTCTACTCGTGTTACTACATTCCTGTACTGCCTTACAGTATTGTAAGGTGCATGCGTTTTGGGGGTCTATAGACCTTTCACAGGCGGGTATTACATGTCCTGTAGTCTTACATGAAAAAGAGGTGCATGCATTTTATTGGTGGTCTATGGGCCTTCAAAGTAAAATACTCTGTCCTGTACCTCTTACATTATTGTGAGGTCATCAGTTTTTTGGGGGGGTTATAGCCCTCTCTAAGAAAATGTGGTACTAAATGTCCTGTAGCTCTTACATGTTTAGTGAGAGGCATGCAGTTATTGGCGGTCTTTAGCCCCTTTCCCCATACAGTGGGTACACATTTGTACTGCTCTTCATGTATTAGTGGGGGCATGCGGGGATTGGGGTTATAGCCCTCTCTCAGTACAGTGGTTTTTACTGTCCTGTACGCTCAAATGTATTAGTGGGGTTTGCAGTGTTTTGGTTTCTATAGCCCCTCTCTACGTCAGTGGGTTACATTCCGTACTGCTCTTAATTTATTAGTGAGGTGCATGATATTGGGGCAAATTGCCCTCTCACATACATGGTACTACTCTGAAATGCCTTAATGTATTAGTGAGGGTGAAAGTTTTTGGGCGGTCTATACCCTTTCTCCAGTACATGGTCTACATGTCCTGTCTGTTTTAAATGTATTAGTGGACTGAGTTTTTGGGGGTTAAGCCCCTCTCTCCATACAGTGCGACTACTTTCCCTTTACGTTTTTAATGTATTATTGGGTGAATGCGTGATTGGTTTTCTTTGCCCTTTTTAACAGACAGTTGGTAAAAATGTCCTGTATGCTTTACATGTTTATGAGGTGCATGCAGTTTTGGTGGCATAGCCCTCTCTACGTTAAGTGTGGTACTAATTCCTGTACTGCTCTTACATGTTTAGTGAGGTGTGCAGTGATTGGTGGTCTAAAAGGTCTCTACGGACATGGTACAAATGTCCTGACTGTTTAAAGTATTAGTGGGGTCATGCAGTATTGGTTCTATAGCCCCCTACAGACAGTGGGTACTACATGTCCTGTACTGCTCTTACATGATTATGAGGTGCATGCGTTTTTGGGGTCTATCGCCTTCTCAAGTAAGTGTGTACTACATTCCTGTCTCCCCCTTAAGTATTGTGAGGGATGAGTTATTGGGGTCTATGGCCTTTCCAGTACAGTGCGAATACATGTCCTGTACTGTTTTTCTGTTTAGTGAGGTGCAGCAGTGATTGGGGTTATAGCACCTTCTCAGTACAGTGGGGTACTACATGTCCTTATGTCTTAATGTATTGTGAGGTGCATGCAGTGATTGGGGGTTATAGGCCTCTCTACAGAAAGGGACTACATGCCTGTATGCTTTACATGTATAGTGGGGCTGCAGTTTTTGGGCGGTCTAAGCCCTTTCTAAAGTACAGTGGGGTTTACTTCCTGCGCTCTTACATTTTTATGAGTGATGCAGTATTGGGGTCTATAGCCCTTTTAAAGTACAGTGGGTTTTTTTCTTGTCCGACTGCTTTAATGTTTAGTGAGAGGATGCAGTTATTGGGGTTATGCCCTCTCCTTACTTTGGGTACTACATGTCCTGTACTGTCTTAATGTATTAGTGGGGCATGCAGTATTGGGGTCTAACCCCTCTCTCATACAGTGTGGTTAAACATGCCCTGTTGCTTTTACATGTATTAGTGAGGGCATGCTTTATTGGGGGTCTATACCCCTTTCTCCAGTACGTGGGTATACATGTCCTGTACTGCTCTTACATTATTGTGGGGCATGAGGATTGGGGCTATAGCCCCTCTACATACAGTGCGGTATTACATGTCCTGTACTGCTTTACAGTTTTATGAGGTCATGCAGTATTGGGGGTCTTAGCCCTCCTACAGCGTGTGGTACTACATGTCCGTACTGCTCTTACATGTTTTAGTGAGTGCATTTTTTGGGGTCTATGGGCTTCTCCAGTACAGTGGTTACAATTCTACTGCTCTTACATGTTTAGTGGTGCTGAGTATTGGGGTCTATACCCTTTTCATCAGTGGGTTTTTTTAATTTTCCTGAAACCCTTACAGTATTATGAGGGCATGCAGTGATTGGTTATAGCCCTTTTAAACTTTTCATGGGTACTACATGTCCTTATGCTCTTACATGTTTTTGTGAGGTGCATGCGTATTGGGGTTATAAGCCCCCACATACATGCGGTATAATGCCTGTCTGCTCTTACATGTATTAGTGAGGTGCAGGCAATGATGGGTGGTATTTTATTTGTACTAGTCATTAATTTTGGTTCTTGGAAACCAATGACCTTTTTCAAAAAGGTTATGGCTTAAACTACAATGGGTCTGGGCCCAATAAATTTGTATTTTGGGGGACCTTGTAATGACAATTAACTACAATGTAATAATGAAATATGTTCCTTTAATCAGTGCAACATTTACAACACAAGCGCATAAAACCTACCATATAATGAACTTTGTCACTATTTATTATAACTAGAGGTCGAAGACTCAAAATTGATCCCTAACTGGTTCATTAGCTCTATAATGAGACGAACAACTGTAAAACCAGTGACCTAGGTCACCCATCTAGATGGGTTTGTGGGGCTTCTCCGTTCCATTTTACCCCACGTGTCTAATATATTGTAGACTACAAATCTGAACAATGGGAATGGGTTCAGCTACAATCTTGACCTTAAAACATCTCTTCCATGTGTTATTAAAGCTTTCATGCTGAACATCCTCATTACCACTCATTAAGAACCAAGGTGGATTTGCTTTGTGCTGGTTATACAAGACCATGAATCCCATGTGGGAATAAAGTTATATCACTTATAGAACGGTTCATTTAGCTTGTAAAGCGAGAGGACTGCTGTTGGAAGCAAAATGAGTGAGAATAATAGAATAATGGAAACCACTCGGAGCTGTTTTACGTGTATTGTATGGCGGACGCTTGCATGGATGAATGGCTTCCCATGCATCTCTTCTGCAATGATCTGCTTACCACTGGTCTACAGGCAACTAGTATAAATACGCTCAGGATGCACGCGACTAATAGGACATTGCACGCAATGTCACACTACATAGGATCTCTGAGGATGGGGTCTGGAAGAATTCTCAACAGGCGATAGGTTATACTACACATACAGGGGGAGCTGAACCTGGTTATAAAATAGTAATGATAGATCAAGGAAAAGGGCGGTTTAGGCCAAATTTACCATAAGGGAAACGGCTTTATCATTTTCAAGTGTAAAAAAATTAAACGGGCTACATTCTCAAAGAACTACTCATGTTGTGGTGAGAGAAACCAGACGTTACGATGGTCATAAAATAGACCCCCCCCCCCCCCAAAAAAAAAAAAAATTAAGAAAAAAAGGAGGAAAGTATACAATAAAATAGAATGAATTTTAAATTTTTAAAACAAGGGGTTTTTCCCAAGAATTTGATTTCCTTACCTTTTTATCTGCTCAGGAGAGAGAAAAAACAAAGCATGCCGACCCTAAACCAGGGGCTGCAGGTGGGGGGGGGGGTTATGGGGGGGGAAGCGAGGAAAAAGGGGGAAGCAATGTTTACCAATAAAAAAACATTAAAATCAGTAACGACCACAATATTTTTGGGGCCCTTTTTTGACCGAATCCCATTGCATCCGCACACAGAATGTTCGCTTAACTAGGCCTGACACTAATTAATAAACAAAGATCAGAATTTGTAGAACTACAAGGTTGTGACTTTATGCCTTTCAACCCTGGTTTCTCTAAAACAGCAAAAAGCCCTCATACGCGGGTCATTTTTCCCCACCCCTGAAAACCCTTCATGTTCCCTGAAAACAGTTTAAGAATTTAAAACCCACAAGTGCAGCCAAAATCACCCTCCTGTCAGTGTCCTGGTCAGCTAAATGTAAGTATCAGGAAACAAAGGGGGACGAGCAATGCTGTAGCTCTCAAACTTCACTCTTTGTAATCCCATTATTTAGAAAAGTGATTAAATACCCATTAGGGGGAACCCACGTCAAAAATTACATTTTTGGCAAAACCCCTTTAAAAAGAATCTGTGTCACACTGAACATGCAACCCTGATCTGGGGCCCCATTTTTATAGAGCGGGTGGAGCGGGGGACATAAAAACTGACTGGGGGCCCCAAAGTTAAAAGCGGGAGGAGCTGGGGAAACAGCAAATTCGATCGGGCCCCCCCATTTTTATAGAATAGGAGGAGCTGAGGACATGCATCTGACCCGGTGGCCCCATGTTAAAAGGGGCCAGGAGAGCGAGGACTTTCAATCTGATCTTTTGGCCCCAAAATGTTATAAAGCGGGAAGGGAGCTAAAGGACATGCTATCGGGATCTGGGGGCCCCTTGATAAAGAGCAGGAGGGCTGGGGAAAACCCTATCTGATCTGGGGCCCTAAAATTATAAAGCAGGAGGAGCTGAGGACATGCAATCTGACCCTGGGTCCCTTTGTTTATAGACGGGGAGGATTGGGGGACTTTCTATCTGAACTGCAGGCACCCCATTTTAAAAAAGCGGGTGGAGCTGGGGAAAACCAATCTGATCTGTGGTCCCATATTATAGACAGGGGGAGCTGGGGAACATGCAAAATTCCTAAACTGGGGGGCCCCATTTATAGAGCAGGAGGAGCCGAGGACATGCAAATCTGAACTGTGAGCCCCATGTTTTTAGAGCGGGGGTGCTGAGAAAAGGGCAACCTGACCCTGTGGCCTCAGTTATGGGGCGGGGAGGACTGAGGACATCCCTTTTTTGATCTGCAGCCCCTTTGGAAATAGAGCAGGGAGGGCCGGGAGGACAAAAAAAAATCTGATTTTGGGGGCCCCCCTTTTTTAATAAAAGCAGGAGCGAGGCCATGCTATTTTGATTTTGGGGGGCTCATGTTAAGAGCATGGGGGAGCGGGAGGACAGGGCATCTGATCTTTGGCCCATTTTTTAGGGGGAGCAGGAGGAGTTTTGAGACGGGCTATCTGATCTGTGGGCCCCTTTTTTATGGGGAGCGGGAAAGGAAAGGCTGAGGCCACCTATCAAATCTTTTGGCCCATTTTTAAAGGAGCAGGGGACTGAGGCCTTTGCAAATTTTATCTGTGGCCCCATTTTAATTGGGAGCGGGAGGAGCTGGGGAAACATGCAACTAAACTTTGGCCCCATGTTTTTTGAGCCGGAGGGGGTTTAAGGACACCTATCGATCTTTTGGCCCCAAAGTTATAAGCAGGGGGGACGGGAGGACAGGGCAACCCTGATCTGTGACCCCAGTTTTAGAGCAGGAGGAGCTGGGGACAGCAATTTTAAACGTGTGGCCCCCCAGTTAAAAGCCAGGGGGGGGAGCTAAAGCCCAGCTATCTAAATCTGTTGGCCCCTTTTTATAGAACAGGGGGGCTGGGGACTTTGCTATCTGATCTGTGGGCCCCATTTATAGAGCAGAAGGAGCTGAGGACATGCTATCTGATCTGGGCCCCAAAAGGTTATAAAGCAGGGAACTGAGGACATGCAATCGATCTGTGGCCCCTTGTTATAGGCAGGGGGAAGCTAGGACAGGGAAAAATCTGATCTGGGGCCCTAATTTTTAAAAAAAGGGGGAAAGCCTGAGGACATGCTATCTGATCTGTGGTCCCAGTTAAAAGCAGGGGGAGCTGGGGACATGCTATCTGATCCAGGCACCCCATTTTATAAAGCAGGTGGAGCGGGGACAGCTATCGTTCTGTGGTCCCAAATTATAGAGCAGGGGGGGAGGGGGAGGACATGCAATCTAAATTTTGGGGCCCCATGTTTGAGCGGGGAGGCCCCGAGGACATCTATCTGATCCTGTGACCCCCAAAGTTATGGGACGGGAGGGGCTGAGGAAAAGCTACTATCGGGGCCCTCATGTTTTAGGGCAGGGGGCTGAGGACATGTTTTCTGATCTCACCCCCATGGAATAGAAAAAGGGGTTCCCGAGGACATACTATCTTAATCTGGGGGCCCCCATGTTATAAGCAAAAGGAGCGAGGGACCGCTTCTGATTTTTGGGGGGCCCCATATTTAAAAGCAGAGTTTGAGGAAATGCTATCTAAACTGGGGCTCATGTTATAAGCAGATTAGCTGGGGACATGCTATCTAAATCTGGGCCCATGTTAGGGAGCAGGAGGAGTGAGGACTGCTATCTGATCTGGGGCCCCCCAGGGTATAGAGCAGGAGGACGGGAGGCCCGGGCAAATCAAAATCTTTGGCCCCATTTTATAGAGCAGGAGGACCCTGAGGACAGGCTATCGTTTCTGGGGCCCCATATTTTAGAGCGGGAGGAGTAAAGGCCCATGCTACCCCCCCCCCCCCCCCCTGATCTTGGCCCCAGTTATAGAGAAAGGAGGAGCTGGGGACACGCAAACTATCGGGGGCCCCAAATGTAATAGAGCAGGAGGAGTTTAAAACACGCTATCTAAATCTGTGCCCCCCATGTTAAGAGCAGGAGGACCCTGGGGGGGGGGGACTAAAAATTCTGATCTGGGGGCCCCAAATTTATAGACGGGGAGGAGTTTTGGAGGACATGCTAACTGATCGGGGGGCCCCAAATTTTTATAGACAGGGGGGAGCTGAGGACATGCTTTCTGATCGTGGCCCCAGGGGGTTTTATAAGCAAAGGGAGCTGAACATGCAATCTGATCTGGGGGCCCCAGTTTAGACAGGGGGAAAGCTAGGAAAAGCAAACTGATTTTTGGGGGCCCCCATGTTATAGGGGAAAAAGGAACTGGGGACAGTTTTAACCCGGATCTGTGGGCCCCCAAAGTTATGGGAGCAGGGGGGGCTGATACAGGGCTATTTTGATCTTGGGCCCCAAGTTATAGGAAAGGGGGAGTAAGGAAATGCTATCTGATCTGCGGGCCTCTAAGAAATTTAGACCCTAGGACTGAGGCCCATCAAACTAAATCGCGGGCCCCATTTTTTATAGAGAAAGGAGGAGTTTGAGGACATGCAAATTTTTGATCTGCGGGCCCCATTTTATAGACAGGGGACCTGAGGAACATTTTCCTAAATTTTGGGCCCCATGTTATAGAGCGGGAGGACTTGTTTGCCCATCCCCTTTTCTAAATCTGGGGGGCCCCCAATTTTAAATAGAGCAGGGGAGCTGGGGAAAAATGCTATTTTGATCTGCAGGCTCCATGAAATAGAGCAGGAGGGGCTGAGGAATGCTATCGATCGCAGGCCCCATTTTAAAAAGAGCAGGAGGAGCGAGGACATGCAAATCTAAAACTCCCGGCCCCATGTTAAAGACAGGAGGAGCGAGGACATGCTATCGATCGTTGGCCCCATTTAAAGAGCAGGGAGGGGCGAGGCCCTGCATCGGGATCTTTTGTCCCCATTTTAATAAGCAGGAGGACCCTGATGACAGGGCTATCTGATCTGTGGCCCCATTTTTTAAAAGCAGGAGGGGGCTGAGGAAAAAGCTATTTTATGGGGCCCCCCCAGGGTTAATAGAGCAGGGGGAGCTGGGGGACATCCCTACTGATCAAATGGGCCCATGGTAAGAGGGGGGAGGACTGGGGACATCCCTTTCTGATTTTGCGGGCCCCCAATGAAAATAGAGCAAGGAGGACAAAAGGACATGCTATCTGATCGTGGCCCCATTTTTATAGTCAGGGGGAGCTGAGGACAGCTATCGATCGGGGGCCCCAAAGGGTTTAAAGAGCAGGAGAGTTTGAGACTTTCTATCTAAATTTTTGGGGGCCCAAAATTATGAGCGGGAGGAGCGGGGGGCAACAAATCGATCTGTGGCCCCTTTTTTAAAGGGCAAAAGGGAGCTGGGGACACCTACCCCTTATCTGCCCCCCATTTTTAATATAGCGGGAGGAGCTGGGGGAAAAGTTTATCTAAACGTCCCCAAATGTTATATACAGGAGGAGCTGGGGAACACGCTATCTGATCTGTGTCCCCCCTTTTTGAAAATATAGCGGAGGAGCGAGGAAAACGCTACGATCTTTACCCCATGTTAAGAAAACCCCGGGTGCCAGGACATGCTACAATGGAAAACCTGCGTCTAAAATGTGCACCAAAAGTCAGCTGTGTGAACATACCCTAAGGTACCAAGTCGGGGGTCACCCCAGTCCTGGGGGCTCTCCCCCTTTGACATTAACCGGGCTTTCATTTCATACCAAAACTCCACAGAAAGAAATCCTAAAAATGATTTTTGGACCAGAGGTATATTGGGCGACCCAACCAAAAATGGCTAAATTTTTTGATGGTTTTCCCAACTTTTGATCCCAATCTAGAAGCACAATACTGGTTGCCAATCACCAAATAGGACCACCCTCTGGACAGCCAAGTCAGCATCGCTCTGCTCTGTACGGACGTGGGGCAAACACTCCGAAACGGCTGTATACAGAGGGGGTGTTGCTGGTTTGGGCAAAAAAACCCCTTTTGCTTTCCAAAGCCCCAGGGGGGTAAAAAGGGCAAATTGAGGATTTGTTACATCCTTAGAGGGCGGTTGACTTTTTAAACCCCTTTTCCCCCCATAATGCCTTTTGAAAATTCAGATTTTTTCTTTGGGAGTGCAAAAGGCAATTTCAATCCCCCGGGGGCCCTTTTTAGAGATCTTCCCTTTTTAAGCTCAGAATAAGCAGAGTTAAAATGATTAAAAATCCAAGGTATTCTGCACATTTCTCCACAAAACTCTATGACAATCTGCTCAGTTCTTCCTGATGTATAACAATATGCTAACAGATCAGACTTCAATGGGGAAAACTGGAGCAAATCCACAATCATGTGGGATATGCCGCACATTTTACTGATGCGGCATGCCCTGCATTTAATTAAAAAAAATAAAAATTAGACCGTGGTAAGGAGACACCAGCAACACAGACCATTACAACAGTCTTAAAGGGACATTACTATTTCACAGTTTACATATACCTACATGTATAAAACTAAAGACTAGTGCCAAATATATTGCAGTTCTGATTTTGCTTCCTTCCAAAGCTAGAGCACTTCTCATCTTCTGCTTGTGTATGCAAGCTTCCCTCGGTTACCAGCTCCCTCGCTCTGCTCTATTGGGATGGTGCAATCACTCTCTGCTGTGTTACTTATCTTGAAAGACAGAGATTGTTTACATTAGTTATCACGAACCTGATTTTGGGATCAGGAATGAAAAATTATTCTAAATCTTCATGAGGTTGAAACAAAGCTGAAAAAAAATCCTTTACTCCTCCCTTCACCCCCTTCTTTCCCAACCTTGGTTGAAATTATATGGACTTGTCTTTTTTCAGCCCTACTATTAAACTACAGTACATTCTGCAGACAATGCAACCAGTTTGACCTCTCTAGCTTTGTGCACTGCAGTTTACAAACCACATGCACTCAAGTCACTTTAGCAGGAACAGCTAGTTATAGCTAATATGCCAATCACGACTATAGAACCACCAACAGCCTAAACAGGAAGTGGGACTCTGAAACTGCAGAGTCACCCATAGCTTGAACAGGAATTGGGAGCCTGAAACTATAGAGCCACCTATAGCCTGAAAAGGAAGTTCATCATTCCCAGGGGCCCAACAGGGGACACCCTGCTCCCATTGGCAAGGAGCCTGGACACAGGTACAAGCTTGTCAATACAAAACAAAAAATAACGTCCCCAGTCTGGCCATTTCTAGAGAAGATAAAGGTGGTTGGTAACCTAGGGAAGATTGTATAGACAAGCAGGAGATAAGAACTGCTCTAACTCGTAATGGAAAAAAAAATTAGAACAATCTAATTGGTAATTATCTTTATTAATCTTTTCCTACATATTTAAAGCTAATCAATGTGGTAAGAGTAACCCTTTAAGACCGAGTTTGCAGGGATGGAAGACACCTATGGCTGTATATGTTCTTTGATGCGCACTTGTTCCACCACGACATACTCCGCACAGTGCTGGCATAATAACTCTTGGCCTGCAAGTTCAACAATAAATATAGAAAATTACCTAATCAAAGGTCAAAAGGTTGCTCCCTAATTGTCAAATGTACTACCAGATAGGGAAAATTTCTAAATTTAACTTTTATCGAAAAAATAATAAAATGAAGACTTCATAGAAAAACAAAAATCTTACCCTAGTGCACCCTACACAAGCTAAAATAATAACTAACCTGCTCAAAAAATACGGGATATTCGCCCCAATAAGGGCGTTCCCGTCAGGAACCTAATACTCCTACTGCAAAAACCCTAATTTTCCCTCACAACGCAAGTGTCCCAACATGTTTCAATCCTCCCTGGATGTCATCAGGATCTCCTCAAGGGACTTATTTTCAAGGGGAGAAGGAGGGTGTAATAAGCGCAAACCTGCGCACTAAAGATAAATAGAGCAGTAGTCAATATTCACTCACAAGGAGGAGACTATGGTGCAACCTCCTTATATCTCAAAATGTAAACTATCACATAAATATGCAGGATTAGCTTATAGATCACAAGTGCATATAAAATCACACTAAGTGCTGCAAGTGCAACAGCAATGGTAAAAGTCAAAAAGTTGCCCAGACATCCGCCACCTGATGCTTGTGACGAAAAAAAAGCCACAAATCACGTTGAAAAGCTTCATTCTGCACATAGATAGTTATCAATCTAGAACAAAACGTAACCTTGGTTATGTTGTATTACAGTCTATGCAGCCCGGTGCTCTTCACAGGATATTTGCTGGGGAAAACAGGGTACCATCAATTCCTGACATCAAGCCTACGCCTGCACTTACTACTCATTTACATTTGCATTGCTTTTTGCTAGATTTCATGGTTTTTCAATCTGGTTGAGAAAGCAAGAGGCGAGTAGATAGTGAGCATCATTGTGATGAATCATGTCCTGTACTTTGCATTAATTTCCCTTCCATAAAAGTTCAGAACGCTCCACATTAATGTGCACTGGAGAGGGTCCTTGGAAAATGAAATGCGGGGACTTTCTGACTATAACAAAGAAAGCTTTAACCCCTTTCTGACATATGACATAACGGATCATCATAATGCCGGCAAGGGCATGTCCACACTGCACGGGTTTTCGGACGGTTTTTCAGCCGGTTTGCGGTTTTTCAGACCGCCTGAAAAACCGGCCGAAAACGAGCACAATGGTGCTGTAACGCAAAACCTGTGCAGCAGTCCCCACTGCACAGGTTTTGCCGTCGGACGGTTTTGTCGCCGGCGGTCCGGCGGCAAAACATTGTAGAAGCACAATCTTCTGTCCGGTTTCCCGACGGAAGATGTGCTTCTCAATGGGAGGGGGAGGGGGGAAGGCTGTTCTCCACTCATCGCGGAGAAAAGCTACCCCCCCCCCCCACCCGCGGCCGTGGGGACGGGCGCATAACAGGACAAATACCGGCCAGCAAACCGGCCGGTATTTGTCCTGTGCAGTGGGAACGCGCCCTAAGGAGCTATGGAGTGGCCTCACTTGTTGAGTCGCTCCATACATGGTGGGTGCTGGTTGATTACCCGACGCTAACAGTAGAGATTGGAGTTGGCTGCACAACAACCTCACCTCCCCCCCGATTACCCCTCTGCACCCACAATGAGATTCCAGGGTGCCAAGCAGTTTTCATGACAGCTGGAAGCCTAATGAATAGAGATGAGCAAGCAGTAAAAGTTCTAGTTCGGTTAGAGGTTCTATTTGAACTAGGACTCAAATCCTCAAGTCAATAGGAGTCTGGTTCATTTTTATACTTATATAGGTGAGGAGAAGCTGGAATTACCATCCATAACCGTAAACTGGATACGCGGAACAACTTAGTGACAGAAAAAAATTGAGAGGCTAAAATACTTCATTCCTTTCAATGGCTGAAAAGATGAGGACAGCTTGCAAGCAGGGGCATAGCTATATGAGGTGCAGCGGTAGCAGCTGCTACGGGGCCCTGCATCTTGAGGGGGCCCAAAAGCCCCTTAGACACATAGGAGATTTGCAGACGGTGAGTTATACAATTACCGAGCCCCCAAAACTGCAAAAACTGAACTTTTGGGCACCGAGTATGATTTAGCAAATCCAAGCACTCTGTATAATATATATCCATGTATATGAGAGTTAGGCGCTATGTGAGCCTGCAAATGTAACCAAATAACAGCTTCTGGGTGTGGGAAAGATGCAGCCAGCAATTCCAAACTCCCTAACTATTGCTGTCTATGGAGAGGATAATGCTATCTAAGAGCAGACTGTACAGTACAGAGAGTGAGCTGAAAATGGCGTGCAGAAGGCAATACAGTGAAATATGTATAGCACGGTCATGTGATTTTAGCAATGAGAACCCTACGCCTCAGCGATGACGGGTTTTTTTTGACACTTTTGTGCTCTGCACTGATTAGATACCTGCCAAGAGTACAGAAAGCCACTAAAAACTAAACTGAAAATGCTGTGTCAAACTAGAACTTTACTCAAACCAACAGTAATATGTTCAGTTCGAATTCTAAAAATTCAATAAGTTCTGCTAGAACTTAACTTTTCTAGACCAGTTCGATCAACCCTACTAATGAAGACTTCCATAGCCACCATGTTAGTGCCCCCTTTCCTAAGTCATATTACATCCTGATGATTAGATAGGTAATAAGCATGATCTCGGAAGGGATCCATTATGAAAAAATCTGATGCTATAGGGAAAACAGGTGTTCGCATATACCAGTGTTTCTCAACTCCAGTTCTCCAACAGGTCAAGTTTCCAGGATTTCCTCAGTATTGCACAGGTGATGTAATTATTGTCATTCTGTGGGAGATCCTAAAAACATGACCTGTTGGTGGGTCTTGAGGACTGG
This sequence comes from Phyllomedusa bahiana, assembly GCA_025379985.1. Taxonomy (NCBI): domain Eukaryota; kingdom Metazoa; phylum Chordata; class Amphibia; order Anura; family Hylidae; genus Phyllomedusa; species Phyllomedusa bahiana. Next base: position 27,484 of record JAODAL010026559.1, on the reverse strand, counting down.
AGTTGAGAAAGACTGGTATATACAATACACATATACAATATACAACAAATTTTCACCAACTATACAAACATGGACCCAAAGAGTAACCCTTAGTGCATGTCCCCACTGCACAGTTTTTCAGCCGGTTTGCGGTTTTTCAGACCGCCTGAAAAATCCGTCCGAATATGAGCACAGTTTTGCTCTATGGAAAACCCGTGCAGCAGTCCCCACTGCACAGGTTTTCTGTCGGGCGGTTTTGCCGATGGCGGTCCGGCGGCAAAACATTGAGCAAGCACCATCTTCCGTCTGGTTTTCGGACGGAATCTGTGCTTCTCAATGGGAAGGGGGAGGACTTTTCTCCGCTCATCGCGGAGAAAAGCCGTTCCCCCCCGCAGCCGTGGGGACGGGCGCAAAACAGGACCAATACCAGCCGGCAAACCGGCCGGTATTTGTCCTATGCCGTGGGGATGCGCCCTTACAAACATCTTGTAATAACATATTCCAACAGTAGACTTACAGCATAAGTATCTAGGGCCATTGATTAGGATAATTGCCAACACTAGTCATGCATACATGACTAATACAACAAAAGGTAATTTGGAAGGGTCTGATGGAGTTATATAGTAGTACACAGGTTAGCCTTTTATTTTTTAAATATGCATTCAAATTGTATAAAAAAAAAAAAAAAAGGGGGGGGGGGTTTGCTTTTATGGTGCTCGATAGGAACTAGTAATGGGTGGGAGCCCAGACTCTTTCCCTGAAGAGGGCCCTGAAATTACCTGGAAGCTATAGTAGTATAGAATGGTTCCATAAAAAGACATGTCTATAAAGTTTAACCAAAGGCGCAAATAAGATGTGGGTGAAGGAAGTGGTATAGGTAATTTTAGACCTTTGTTTCCCACTATTGATTCAAAAACAGAGAATCTATAAGGCATGAAAACTTTGGAGGAAATCTGTGCTTGGGTCTCCTGATCAGTTTTTCCACTGTCCATATCTATCCCAATACCCGTTTGCTGAGTGAGCAGCATACTTCTCTGAAAGTTATCAATTCTCCTAAGAGTTCGGCCCAGGGTTTGATGGGGGCTACAGGCAAACTTGTACAGTCGGTGGAAGCTGAATGCGACTGGAGATCTTATCCTTAGGGATGGGTACACACTGTTTTTTGATGAGTATTTTGCAGCAGTATTTGTAAGCTGAAACCAGTAGTGGGTCCAAAATGCAAAAGAGGCACAAGCCTTTCCATTAGACTTATTCTCTTTGTAGGATACATTCTAGGTTTTGGTATGAAAATACTAGTGCAAAATAAATGTAAAAAAAAACCACCGGGTGAACCTAAACTTAGAGTTGTATTTTTCCCCTCAAGGTCTTGAATGTGAGACTCCAAGGGGACAACATACTCTCATCTGTAATATTCATCATGGAATTCCTGCTCCAGTCTAATATATGGCAAACAATGCACTAAAAACACACCAAAAAAACAACTTTCCATCTCTCTGTCCATCTTCACAGTCCCAGCACTAACAATAGAAAAGTAGTATACTTGCAATGTTTTGACCTTCTGCTTACTACTCCAGTTTTCTTTACCACCACTTAAGGCCATGTTCACACGGCTTAAAATGGGCCGTATTTCGGTCCGTAATTACGCGCCGAAGTGCGCCAATTACGGGCCGAAAACGGCCCAGTCATTACGGTAATCCACAGCTCTCATAGAGAACTATGGATTACGTCTCCTCTCCCCGCCCGGCGACGCCGCCGGGCGGGGAGATAATTGACATGTGAATTACTAGCGGCGTATACGCGCCGCTGGCAATTCAAGTCTATGGGCCGGCGAAGTGCCGGCCCCCGCTCACTCCCCCGCTCCCGCCCCACCCCCGGTCACACGGCATAATTGTGGGGCGTAATTACGCCCTGCAAATACACCGTGTAAACATAGCCTTATAGTGCAGCAAACACAGGGAGCTCCAACTCAGAATGAGACCTGGTGGCAAATCCAAGCACCTGAGAACATCCGACCCCTCCTCCTGCTAATTAGGTGCAGAACAGAAAGGAACAGATGGTCCTAAGGATATGTTCACATGGCGTAATTTCAGAGATGCGCCGAAATTACGGTAATCCATAGTTCTCAGAGATAACTATGGATTACGCCTCCGCTCCCTGCTCTTACAATACAATTGTATTGTATGCACAGGGAGATAAGTGACATGTCAATTATTCATGGTGAATATGCGCTGCGAGTAATAAATGTCAATGGGGCCAGCGGGCTAACATCCCCCCCTGCGCACGCCGCGGGAGTACGCGTGTTTTAGCGCGAGCTCCCAAAAGACACAACGTACTGCAGAGTGTGCAGTAGGCGCCGTAGTACATCGAGTGAACTGAGCCATAGGGTGCTTTCACACAGAGCATTTTTTGGTGCATTTTTGAAGTATTTTTGTGTTTTTTGATGTTTTTTGTGCAGAAAGGCACAGCAATTGATGCTGTACATTTCTGCACAAAAATGCATCCAAAAACGCACCAAAAAAACGCTCCATGTGAAAGCACCCTAAGGCTCCGTTCACACCACAGTAATTCACGAGTCTGATGTATACATTTTTTAAAACAAAAACTTGCACCGAAACAAGTGCATTACCGTATACACTGTCTTCTATGGATGGATGCATGTATCCATGTTTCTTTTGTGTTTTACCCAAAAATTTTGCTTTTTGTAGTGCACATTTATCTTTAAGTTTTCATGTTTTTTTCATTGCAGCCAATTATTTTATTTGATGCATTTTTGAGGTGTTTTGCATCAAATTGACACAATCTCCAAAAAATTGGGAATCTCGCAAGAGAAAAAAGAGTGACTTTTGATCACTATATTTACTATTTTGCCATAGGCAAACTTAAACTCTATCAGTTCTCTATCTATTAAACACTAAAACATAACTTTTATTATGTATAACTCTTAACCTCTATACACACTATTTAAAAACCTGATCTCTATCCTCATCATTTAACCCTTTTCGCTTCTGAAAGAGGGAATAACTCCCTTTCTATCATCAAGTCTGGTGGAACCCCACCTATTAACAGGAGAGCCTTATATCTATAGCAAAGTACTAGCTTCAGTAAGGGATCCCAAGCCTCCTACTTGGGCAGTCGTCCCTAATCTCATAGACACAGAACAAATAAGGCCCCCTTGTGACACCGTCTGCAGCAGGTGACACTTGTAGACAGAGGTGAGAGATCACAATTTAAAACGTCATGCCTGACCTCGCCAAATTATGTGCTAATAAAATACTGGTCTTTTTTACAATTCTCATTAACTATATTACACATATTCGGGTCCGTTCACACGGCGTAATTGGGTGCTGAAAGTTTTATCTGCAAATCGGTTGCATTCCCTTGTCAGAAATTCTGTGGTTTTCAACGTGGAATTCTGACAAGATAATGACGTTGTATTTCCATGCAGATTGTATTGTCTTAGTGGCTGGAGTGGAACGCTGGACCCCTAAATACTTCCCTTGTGTTGACGGAGGCAGCCTATGACCCCAGAGTTCTCCTATATAGGTGATGCCTGGTGTTGGGGTTCCTGTGTTGAGTGTGATTGTGAGCAGCCAGATACACTGAATTTTCATACGTAGCCCTTCATTACTGAATATTTCTGTAGCAGTATTTGACAGGTTGCAGTCTCTTTCGTAAGGGCACAGTTGATGGGATTCCCAATATTTGCATTGTATGAGAGGTGGTGTTGCCCCTTTATTATAAGCAGGTTTAGAGTCTCTTAGGGCACAGGTGTCAAACTGCCGGCCCTCCAGCTGTTGGGAAACCAACTCCCATCAAGCATTTCTATAATCTATAACAGTGGGAATGATGGGAGTTGTAGTTTGCCAACAGCTGGAGGGCCGGCAGTTTGACACCCCTGTCTTAGGGCTTGTTCACACGACGTTTTGGATCCATTTTGGATGTGTTTTACAGATCCGTTTTTAACCTGCGAAAACTGGATGCAAACTGCATCCAAAAAGCGGATCCAGAAAACACAACAGCTGATCCTTTTTTGGATGCGTATTGGATGCGTTTTAAGGATACGTTTTTTCAATGCTTTATTTAAATAAACCTATCAAACTGCAATTTAAATATAATATAACCTATCATTGACCAAGAAAAAACCCTTTTTTTACCTAGTGTCAATCAACTGTACATACCCTATGATTTAGAACCCGCCCCCCCTATTTTTTTTTTTTAAATCAACCAATAGTTTACAAACCCACCCCATGTAAATTAATAACAATCATTTATAAACTAAATATATATTTAGTATACATATATATATTTATATAAATATACATTTATATACTATTATATACATTTATAAATATATACATTTATATTATATAAATACTATACAAAAGTATATCTATATATATATATATATATAAATATACTATTATATATATATAATTATATACATTTATATAAATATATATTTATATACATTTATAAACTAAATATAATCCAAACATAATATTCAAATTTTATATTTAATTTAAATCCAATGCGTTTTACGGATGTGTTTTTGGCATCGAAAGCGGATCTAAAACGCACCCAAATGTATGCTGCGCTTTTGGATCCGCTTTCCGGATGCCAAAAACGCACTCCATTATTTCCTATGGGGATTTCTCTTGCGTAAAACGCAAGAAGAATTGACATGTCAATTCTTAAAACGCACTCGTGTGAACGGCGATGCGCTTTGCCATTGAAAGCAATGTTAATCACACTGACAATTGTTAGATCCGTTTTGCAGATCCGTAAAACGTCGTGTGAACAAGCCCTTATGGTGGCTGGAACGCAGTTAAAATGTATATAGAATAGTTGTCGGAAACAGTCCAAGCAATACTTCAATGAAGGAGTAAGCGTCACGGGTTGGCTTAATGTAGTGTTACAAACTTGGAAGGTAGAGGCATGAACCGCACATCCTCACGCTATACGTTTATCTAACGCTTCTCAGCCAAACTTTCCAAAAAATTAACAGGAGGTTCTTAGTATACTTTTTAATCAAAACGTATTTGCCCACTTGCCACTTCACGGCGACCTCTATAACGTGGGTCCCTACTCTAAATGGGGGTAACACTGCATGGCGGCAAACCATACAGATGAGGGGCACAGCCCAGTGGCCCAACAGCATCACTGCTTCCTGACCTAGCCCCCTGGCTCTGGACTGCACCACCTCACCAGCACAGCATCACAGCAGCAATGGCCGCCACACAGCACCACCACCACACATGCAAAGGTAATCACATAACCAATGCATTATAAGCATATATTTAACCTATTACACAATTTTTAACTCTTAATGCCCAAAAGAAATTGTTAAACAGTGTACAAGATCTACTGCCAGACGGCAACCACATCATTCAGCAGCAATGGAAAGGGTACTGGGATACCACAGGAGCCTGAAGCTGTAGAATCCCTCTTTATGTTCAGGCTGTTGGCAGACCTACAGCTTCAGGCTCCAACCTTCTGTTCAGGCTGTGGGTGGTTCTACAGCTTCAGGATCCAACCTTCTGTTCAGGCTGTTGAAAGATCTACCGCTTCAGGCTCCTACTTCCTGCTCAAGCTGTGGGTGGTTCCAGAGCTTCAGGTTCCCACTTCCTGTACAGGCTGTGGGCAGTTCTATAGCTTCAAGCTCCCACTTCCTGTTCAGGCTGTGGGCGGTTCTACAGCTTTAGACTCACAGTTTCTGGTCAGGCTGTGGGTGGTTCTACAGCTTCAGTCTCCCACTTCCTGTTCAGGCTATGGGCATGTCTATAGCTTCAGACACACTTCCTGTTAAGGTTGTAGGTGGTTCTATGAAAGTACTTAGCTTATCAGCTCTGCTGTTCCTAGCTGATCTTCTTCCAGTGACTTAAGTGGTGGAGATTTGTAAACTGCTGTGCACAAGGCAAAAAAGCTCTAAAGGGTGTCAGTAACTAACATCAACAAGCTTCTGTCTTTCAGATAAGAACAAGCGGGAAGTGACAACATCCTGACCAGTACTAAAACCTGTTAGAGCAGAGAGAGGTGGCCAGTAACTAGGGAAGCTTGTGTATGCAAGCAAGAGATAAGAACTGTTCTCACCATGAAAGGAAGCAAAATCAAAACAGCAATGTGTTTGATAATATTGTTTATTTATCTTTGCCTATATGTGTAAAACTAATCAATGAGATGGGAATACTCTTTAAAAAAGCAATGACCAATGTTCAATCAGTATAAGAATATAATCCATCTGCTCTCTGTGGCCAATGAGGATTTACCCCCCAAGGGATAAAATTTGCCACAGTTTGCCAAGGACTTTTGTCTTCTACTGGCTCAAAAAAAAAAAAAAATTCACTACTTTTTTTTTTTGCTCCTTACATCTGCTCGCTCTGCAGACTCTGCTTAATTCTGCCTGGGTGTCCTCCAATCAGTCCTAGGGCGCTAGGATTACATAATTAGCATATAAATACAACATATTTAACATGTGAATATGCATTATGTATACAGTACATAGAGTATTCACAAGTACATTTTCCTTTTTCAGGCACCCTTCTCCCAGGGCATCTATATGTACAAGCCTACTAGAGGCGAGATCTACTCTAAGCAGATATAGTAACTACAGATTATACAAGTCAAACAATCCCTAGTGCATCGTTTAGTTGACAACTCTGTAGTGGTGCTGGAATGGGGCGCCGTGGTTTTCCTGAACTTGTGAAGAAATGTTATTCAGTTATTAACCAGCTCCGTTTCCCTCCCTTCCTGAGCGACACATTTTCCTTTTCCATAGTGCATGCAGGTTTCAACGCTATAACACTTTCTCACACTCAGTTATTCTACTAGATTTTTCATTTTTTTTTTTTTTTTTTTTTTTTTTTTTTACATTAGTTTTTTTCAAGAGGGAAAATTGTAAAAAAATAAAAATAAGTCTGTTTTTCCCTTTTTTTTTTTCTTTTTTTACAGAAAAAGTAGCACCACAGTAATTACTAGGGTAATTGCCACTTTTTTTGACATGGGTATTTATGTAGATAGTTGATGTATACTTATCTTTTTTTCAACCGTACTATAAGGGTGTCACACGGCAGTGGACAAATACCGGTCGGTTTACCTGGCCGGTATTTGTCCGGTTTTGCAGCCGTCCCCACGGCCGCGCGGGGAGGTGGGGGGGGACGGCTTTTCTACGCGATGAGCGGAGAAGAGCCCTCCCCCCTCCCATTGAGGTTTTCTATTCCGTTTGGAAACCGGATGGAAGAATGAACATGCTCAATGACTTTTGAGCGGCCCGCGGGCAGAAAAACCGCCGGACGGAAAACCCGTGCTGTGGGGACTGCTGCACGAGTTTTCCATAGAGCATATTTGTGCTCATTTTCGGCCGTTTTTTCAGGCGGTCTGCAAAACCGGCCGAAAACCCTTGCCGTGAGGACATGCCTTAACTATATAAAGTTTTAGGGTCGTCGTGGATTTGGCTACAAGTTGTTGCTGGGGCTGTTTTTTCTTTTGTTGTTTTTTTATCATTACTTTATTTTACATATTGTGCCACTAAGGTCAGAAAAAGACTACTGGCGGAGTTTTTTTTTTACTTTTTTATTTATGATTTTTCCTGATATATTAGCCTCAGTTAAAGTTAAAATACAGGGGGAAAGAATCCCCTGTACTTACTACAGAATTAATCTGGATCTGATAAGACCCAGCAGCATCTAACTTCTGGGCTCCAGTGATCACATAACTGCAGGCACTGGAAGCCTCAGTGAGTGCCGTATATATAGCGATCAGGAAGGAAGGGGCAGTAATAAACCATCCCTGTCTTCTCAGTGGAGAGCAGACTATTGGGGGCTATCCAAAGCTGCATAATTGGTTCCATAAGATCCGCACTAAGATATAAAGCCACGGGCCAGATGTGTATAGTCAACGAGCCATCGGCAACTGGTTAGGCACGAACACTTAAAGGGGTTTTCTCACTACATCAGTTCATCTTACCTCAGTCCTGTTTTCTTGATTTCACTTTCATGGGAATTCAGGGGCGTGTTTACTGGCTTCTACTGGGCTGCAGTAGAAGCCAGGTCTGTAGCTATAATGACCAGAACTGGCAGCCTATCAGGAGAGACCAAACAGGTCTGTAACTATAGCGACCTGAGGAGCTGATGCAGCCCATACAAGAGGGGATATCTAGAAATAGGTAGGAGACTGTAAATAGACATATATTGCAAAGTGACTTGTTTTTGCAAGATCTTTAACATAAAAAGCGATCCTTGTAGTGAGACAACCCCTTTAAGCTTACAATCCAATAGGTAATGAATAATATCCAATGAATAAGAAAAAAGGTAGCTGAGAAGTGGCAACAAAACAGAAGGAAAGAAAGGGATGCATAGGCCTGGAAAGTACAGGCTATGTGGAGAGGATGCCCAATTTTTGGCTTCATAAATTTTCATGTAGGCAAATATGATTTTCTGAGCCTAAGTGAATTGTATAAAGCAGTGTTGTCATCACCTTAGAGCAGGCATCCTCAAACTCTCAGGACTGATTACCTGAATGTTTGATTGCTAGCCCTCTGTAAAGCTGAGTTTCACGTGGCAGCTGGCACAGAGTATACTGTTAGCTGAGAGTTTGATTCTTGTGATCTGCTTCTATTCTGTTTCTAGTGTCTTACATATTCAGTCCTGTTGTGTCCTCTTTTGATTAGCTGATGGAACTGCGGCCCTCCAGCTGTTGGGAAACTACAACTCCCATCATGAATTTATATAAACTATAACAGTAGGAATGATGGGAGTTGTAGTTTCCCAACAGCTGGAGGGCCGCAGCTTGAGAATGCCTGCCTTAGAATGATGGGACAGAAAATCCAAGTGAGAAGGCAGACAGGATAGAAATACAGCTGAGGTCACGATGGACACTGGAGACCATAGCAGCAAATGGGACCAAGAATCAGGAAAGGGACAACATTCAAGACTTGTTAATGCATTTTAGGATGAATCTCCTTCAAGACCATTGAGGTCAAATTTGCAAGTGGACAGTGATGTGACCAGGGGTGATATCAAGGACAAAAACCTGACAGGGGCCCCGATTAAATTCTATAAAATGGGGCCCACTTATAAAGTGTCAAATAGGGACTTGTAATGGGTGGGAGGACAAAATTCTTAAGTTTTATGGGGCCATGAAATTACTTATGGCAGCCCTGGCTGTAACTGATTGAGAAGCAAGTAGCTGAAGGAGAGGAAGGTTATGGTTGCTTAGAAATCAGAGAAAGCCTTTGGGATGATTTGTGGCTTCTTGCTGAGATGTGGTGCTGGAACTGGGTATGATGGCTAACGTTTATCTCCTACATGGACAAATCCTCCTTTCTCTGGACACCTGCTATCTGTCCTCATACACATTAGAATCTCTGCTGTGCCGATCCTGCTAAAATCAGCATCTCTGGCCAATAATAGTTTACTTTTATGGCTAGTTTTTGAAAGGACACTGGTTGACATTGATGGCAAACTAAACTTAGAATGAAAACAAACAAAAGGGGAGAGCGGCATGAACCGCACATCGTCAAAATATACGTTGATCTAATGCTACCACCTCAAGCACAGCATCACAGCAGCAATGGCCGCCACACAGCACCACCACCAAAAAAGGAAAGGTTGACACAGCTTACCTCTCCAAGGCAAGGAGCAGTGCTTGTGAGGTAGTACAGCACAGAGTTGGGGGGCTAGGCCTGGTAGCAGTGGTGCTGCGGACCACTGGTTTGTGCCCCTTGCTTGTGTGATTATTGCTGCGGCAGTGGCCACCATGCAGTGCTATATCCATCAGTGTAGGGACCCACTTTAAAGATGTTGACATGAAGTGGCAAGTGGGCCTATACCGTTTGAGCAAAAAGTATATTAAGAACCTCATGTTCATTGTTATAATTTTTGATGAAAACCATTAGATCAACAAATATTTCGGGGATCAGCGGTCCAAAAATATCTCTCCCCTCCTAGTTTAAAACAGAATGAAGCCAACCAGCAGATGCTAGCAAGTAATGTACAAAGCATATAAAAAAATAATATGTACTAAGTTTCAAAAAATACCCAACCCTAACAATTAGCTTTCCTTAAATCTGCCCTTATTTCTGACCCCCTATTCCATCCCTGAAGATATCCCTAATAATGTCCCTTTGCTATGCTGATCCTAACAAAACAGTATAGGACTACAAAAGAGAACTCAAATAGAATTAAAAAAAAACTGACACAGGGCAGAATTAAATCAACCAAGGACTAATGATAAACAGGACTAACTGGGCACAGCAAACTAACCAAAAGAGGACACAACAGGACTGAATATGTACGAAACTAGAAACAGAAAATAAGCAGAACACAAGAATCAAACTCTCAGCTAACAGTATACTCTGTGCCAGCTGCCACGTGAAACTCAGTTTTACAGAGGGCTAGCAATCAACCGGTTAATCAGTCCTGAGAGTTCTCTAAAGAGCAGTTGCTACTATGAGGAGTCTTGTCTCCTTCTGTTCAAGCCTCCTCTTAGGTTCTTCATCCAAATTTCCTTAGCATGGATATTGTAACATGGGAGCAAAGAATGTTCTCACGTTATTGTACAGCATTTAACATTTGTCCAAAAACCCTCAAAGCAAATCAATGGTGCCATTTTAGAAAGGATCTGTTTTCACAATGACAACTGTGAACAATTTGTTGACAATTGCCCGTTGAACACACTGTCAAGTTAAACATGAGCGAGACGGGGTCAAGGATCCAAGCACTGTTTGATAGTGTGTGCGTTTCAATAATCCACACTTATTTTGTAGGACAAGCAGAGTTTGTGCTCTGAGCACCTGCACAGACGGAAAAAAAAGCATGTTTGAGCAGTTTTATTTTCTTCACTTTTTGCCTATAACTGGGAATTCATCCAGAAAACCAAGAATAGAAACCTGAATTGCAAATCTGAGCTTCCTTTCAGCTCTGAGGAATAGTTTAAGTCAAGAAACAACACGTAAAAGAATCATAGCCAGAGTGACCAATGCTTTTGGACAAATACCAATGGAACATTTGAGAGCAATGCAAGATTTTGGCTAAGACTAATACTGCATACTAAGTAAAAGAGCTAGTCCCTGTTATACTGGCTACAAAAGTTAATACTACAGCTAAGCCTTAAAGGGGTATTCAGAATATTCACTTTGATGGTATATTAATAGGATATGTCATCTAATTCTGATAGGTGAACGCCTCATCTCTTGGACCTGCGCCCTCGAAAGAGACCCCGATATTATCGGCTTGAAAAGGAGAGCCCGTCACCCTCTTGCATGACCCTCCATTGTGTTCTATGGAAGTTCTGATTACTGCATACTAAGTGAAAGAGCTAGTCCCTATTATACTGGCTACAACAGTTAATAGTATAGCTAAGTTTTAGAATGGGTATTCCCACCATTCACTTTGATGGTATATTAATAATATATGTCATCTAAGTCTGATAGGTGAAGATCCCATCTCTTAGACCTGCGCCCCCGAAAAAGAGACCCAGATAGTGTTGGCTCGAAATGAAGAGACGTTCACCATCTTGCATGACCCTCCATTCTGTTCTATAGAAGTTCTGATTACTGCCGAACACACCAATCCCCCGTACTCAGAACGCCCATAGAACAGAATGGAGAGCTGTGTGCAAGCAGAGCCGACACTTTTGGGGTCCCATTCCAGAGATGGATGCGAGGTTCACCTCTGGAGCCCACACCTATCATACTTTAATTGTGTATTCTTTCAACATACCATCAAAGTGCATGGTTGGAACACACCTGTAAGTAGATTAAGCACTATAGCATCTTATTTAAAGGGACAAATAGCTAAAAAATTAGATTGCATAATTATTTTACTAGGTATTTATTATATTTGCATTTTTTTCATATTTTTGGATGCAGTTGCATAGCTATAAACATTGCAGTAAGATTGGGCACCAGCACCAAAATGGGCCTATAATTTCCATTGCCAGAACTGCAGCATTATTAACCGACTCCCTCTGGATCTGCTTCCCCATTCCTCTGGGTCCAAGATTGCTCAACTATCCTACTGCATCTATATAACTTTATGCGTACAAACATACACTACTCATAAGTTAGGGTTTTTTGGCTTTTGGTTCAAATTTCAGGATGAACATAAAACTTTTTTTTTTTTTTTGAATGAGACCATTATAACTTTAGTGTTCAGTGTTGTATTCCTTTTAGCATAACTTGCTGATCTCTAACATGGAGCTTAATGGCAAAATTCACAACAGATATTTGATCCCTGGAAAAAAAATCAATAAATGTAGGGGATCAATTTAAATTGAGATTTAAACAAATCTTTCTCATCCTGCTGTTCCTGTGTTGCCATCCTGATACCAAGACAACACCTTACAATTAATCAACAGCAGTGGAAGTGGCAACTGAGCTTAAAGGGGTTTTGCCACTATGTAATGTTGACGTGGGATCCTCCAAAATAGGTATTTAATCACTTTTCTAAATATATGTGATTATAAAAAGTTAAGCCTGTGAGAGATACAGCATTGCTCAGGCCCCCTTAGTTTCCTGAAAGTTTACATTAGTCCCGACCAGGAGCTGATCTGGCCGCACTTGCGTGTTTGCACTTCTTATCTGATGACAGGGAACATGAAGGAGCTTGCAAGGGGCTGGGGAGAAAGTGCAGTGTATGAGGTCGTCTGCTGTATAGAGAATGCACTGGTTGTAATATTATTTGAGTCAACATTGCAGACGCTCCCTTCTTCCTCGCTCTCTGCTCACCCCCTCCCTCTCACCACTGCAGCCTTCACGATTTGTTTATCTTTTGTCCAGATAAGAGGTAAGGAACTCACTTCTTTGCAAAACCCCTTTAAAGTGTCACAGAATGTCATCGGCAGGTTGCAACATGGAATCAGAGAAACTGGAAGAGTCACAGAAAGGCAATGAAGTGGACGTTATTTGGCTCCATCACACACTGATCAATGCTTCATTATAATCGATGTCCTGCGGAGCCGGATGACTAATGCAGCACAACTCCAGGTACCTTTAAGGGAGGTGAGAGGAATCAAGTGTCCATTCGTAACCTCTTACATCAATGTGGTCTGTATGCTCAATGACTTGACCACACTAACAGTCATAGGCATCATCAGGGCCAGGGAGGAGGGACCATGCTGGAGGAGGGACCAACTGTTCAGTGGTAAGACAATTCATTCTGAGCAGAAACTATGTCCACCAACGATGCTGGAAATGTCAAGAGAGAGTGCTATGCATCAGCCGGGTCAGGTACCCTTGCCGGTTGTCTAGCACACAACCCACGCTGATGTACATGGTAGGGTTAACTCCCTGTGTTTCACTCGTGAGAAAGTATAAAGGCGGAGACAGCACACGCTGATAACATGCTATGAGTAAGGAGCAGTTACTCTGAAACGCATAAACTGAGTCCCGCAAGCTGAACTTGTCATCCCTATATTATCATTTCGATACATTGATTTTTAAATTTTGGATCTATAACCTTGAATTATTTAATGGACTGACCTGGAGTGGAAGCTGGGTCCTCTGCATTGACGCTGATGTAAATGGTTTCGACTGGTCTAACGCAGGCATCCTCAAACTGCGGCCCTCCAGCTGTTGGGAAACTACAACTCCCATCATGCATTTACATTATCTAGAACATTGGGAATGATGGGAGTTGTAGTTTCCCAACAGCTGGGGGGCCGCAGTTTCAGGATGCCTGGTCTAACGTGACACTCGGTGCCTCATCTCCCTTAGGGCATATCTCCACGGCAGAGGACAAATACCGGTTGGTTTGAAAAACTGCTGCACGGGTTTTCCATAGAAGCCCGTTGTGCTCTTTTGCGGCCGGTTTTTCAGACGGTTTGCAAAACCGCCTGAAAAAATGGCCGCAAACACGTGGCGTGGCGACATGCCCTTAAAATGCCTGGAGTTGTGTGGCATTCATCATCCGGTTCCATAGGGCATTGGTTAAAATAAAGCGCTCATCAGTGTGTGATGGAGCCCAAGGGCATCCACTTCTTTGCCTTTCTGCGACTCTTCCAGTCTCTCTGTATCTCTGATAAAACCTGCTGATGGCACTCTTTTTGTCTTGGATTTTTACATGAGCAAGACATTGGTTTTTAAGTGTTTTTATGGTACCATATATGACTATTTGTGCAATATGTTATTTGTACCAATAAAGATACATAGAGGTGCAACTTTATATTTATCCCGTTCTTTATCCTTTTTCAACCCAACAATAAGCTTTTCTGAACAAATCAAACTATCCCACTATCTGTAAGCACATTCTAAATGTTCTTTTCTACCTGTTAGACGATCCAGTTGGTGTCATTTATCTTTAGAGACTGACAATGTGCATTATTCCGGGCTGTAAGTTAAATGCATTAAAACCGCTTTTTCTTCCCGCTGTTTTTGGTTCACTGTCACAGAAGGCAGGAGCGGAGCTCATTAATGGTTGTGTCTTTATTTATTAGACTATTTATTGCTCTTGACTTTGAGCATATGCCATTGTTTTATATTACTGCTTCTACAAGTCAGATTTTATCGGAACAATGGAAGGCAGCAGAGTAATAAACGTAATTAAATGATTTTGTTGTAGATATTTTTTTTCGCTCTTTTGTGATGTTAATATGCATAATATATATGGATTGTCTTGCTATCTTGCTTTATGTTAAACAAAAGGATTAGATTAATTTTAAAATGATTTGTAGAGTCAACTTTCTGTCTTTGGAGCCGCTGGAGTGAGTCGGCTGCATGTATGCTTACAACAAATTTACGATCAAGTTCGTTTTGAGGTATAATTTATTTTGTGGAAACCTTGGAAGCAATGCAGCATTAAGAAGTGTGTCGAGAAAAAATAAATTACAATAAAACTCCCACATTGCAACACAAAGAAGCAGAATATCCTTGATTTTTTTTTATTTCTTGTTTTCATGCGATAGGAGGGGATGTAGGAGAGTTTTATAGTTAATACAGCCACTCTAGAATGCATGAAAAGCGATAGATCATATATAAATCTTGCTTCCCGGGTGGGGTTCTAATTTTTTTTCTTTTTTATTAACTACACATAAGGTCAACTTTTGGAACAATTGACTGCATGGCTACAATCAGATGTTCAGCTTTTTAGATGCAGTTTAAGCCAAAACCAAGAATGGATCTAAAACAAGGTGCAGTCTCAGTCTTTCCTTAACAGCTTACCAATATTTTATGTATAATATTTTATTTTAACTTAAATTATAGGGTCATTAAGGATGTATGGAGGGGGCTCACTCGCTGAGCCTGCTCAATACGCAGTTGGTGTCGGCTGTTATATACAGCTGAAACCAGCCCCTAGCAACAGGGTTTAGGGTCGGCGCTGATCCCTGCTGTTTAACTACTTAGGGTATGTTCACGCGGCGTAATTTCGGCATACATTTCGCCGCGTATTTGTGCTCTAATATGGGCGAGATGCACGCCAAAATTACGGCAATCCATAGTTCTCATAGAGAACTATGGATTACGCCTCCTCTCCCCGTTCATACAATACGATCGTATTGTCCGCACGGGGAGAAAAGTGGACATGTCTGCTGACTGGGGAGGTTTTAATCTCTGCTCCGCAGGAGCCATCAACTATAGTTGTAGGAGCCGAGGACTACTACTGGGCATGCGTGCTAGTCAAGAAGTTGGCACTTCTATAGAGGAGAAGCTGTCTGACTGTATTAGTAAGGGAGACATTTTGAAAGAAACAATCATACTTAAAGGGGTATTCCCCTCACAGCAAGTACTCCTACAAGGGCCAATTATTGTAAAGCAATTTTCAAAATACATGTTATTAAACAATAGGAATGCTTTACCTAATACAGGCCTTTTTGCATCTTCAAATTGCTATTTTGTCTTTGTTTACAGACTACCACTGCGTGCTGTTAACTGTTCAAATAGCAGTATTGTAAACGCACACATCGCAGTGTCACTTACCTCTACTGACCATTTTTTGCAGCAAAGAGCAGCAGGGATGGGGCCACAACATAAGGTAATGTTGCAGTACCTCCCACCACTGAATCCACACACTGGTGGTCAGTGACCAAGGAGACCAGAGAGGAAGTTGAAGGTACAAAAAAAAGCCTGTATTAGGTAAAGCACACTTTTTTAATGACAAGCATTTTGAAAATTGCTTACTTTAAAGTAACTACCACTTCCTACAGCACTTGCTGCGATGTAATACCCCTTTAAGGCCATAGAAATAATACGAATAATGTGAAAAAATACAGTACAGCTGCAGTACATATATGCCCTTCAAAAAATGAGGGTGAAAAGTCATTTCATATCAAACCTCCTCAGAAGACAAGGGTCGCTACCTCTGTCTGGAAACTAAAATTCAATATCCAGAGTAGAAAAGCCATCTTTTTCAAGAAAACTGAATTTTGGAATAGACGTCTCAGATGCTGGCCCCTGTAGGAACATTTGAGAGTTTAGAGAAAGGATCAGATAACTACTTATGACCAAAGATCATTATTACTTATGAAGCCATATAAATCTTCAATATCCAGTCTGATGGCAAGTCTGGCATCAAGAATGAAATATAGATTGACTTTTGCCTTATTTGTTCAAAAGTCTTTATCGGTAGTGCGAAGCAAAGCCTAAATTTTCCTTTATCCCTCCAGTCATACACATCTTCCTGACCCTTGGTTACATTTGATGGAGTTAAGTCTTTTTTCAACCATGCAACATAACTATATCAATTCAATAAAGTTCATACAGACTATTTAGCCTATAAAGAGCCTAATTTATGTAAAAAAATAAGTGAATGGGACAACCCTTAACGTTAGCTGCTCTTGCCTCTATGACATACATGTACACAACTGGATACTCTTACTTGATCTCAACTTTAGAGAGCTCTATAGCATATAATTTAGCTGTCTAGACATGTTGCACTTTGGATGTGAATGATAACACCTAATATCAGTCCCCACACACTTGAAAGTATCCTAAAAGCTTCGCGGTCCTGATTATATCTGACAATAGGTATTAGTCCTTTAAAGGCGCAGAAACTCAAGATTTAGTCTATTCCCCATTTTGAAGATATAAGCCAAGCTCCAACTGGAAGTGCTTGTGTGTGATTGCTCCATAAATGACATACTTATACTAGCTATTGTCTACCATTTATGACATTGATTGGTAAGAAAGGCCGTCGAGATGTGCGGCACGGGGCTATGATGTCATTTTTATGACAGGAAATTATTGACCAGCAAGACTCAGCCGAGATCATTCGGAAATAGGTCATAAATACAGGTTTTATTCCGAGTTCCTCTAGACCAGGTGGTGCCTTTGTGCGGTGTGTTTTATTAAGGCATGACATCTTCTACATGGCCCGCATTACAGAATAATCATCTGTCAACTGGCAGTCAGGGATGCAGATTACACCTTATGAACCTCTTGTCTTCTCTTTATATTATGCACAATTTCTTCCAGTCATGCTCAGTGGGTCGAGAGATAATTATAATAGCTGCAGTGATATTTTAAAATAACCAAGACAGTTTAAGAATTTCGAATATTGTAAAAGTTAAATATACTTTTGAAATATATACTGGAATAAAAAGTACACCCTAATATATTGCTACACACCAGGCCAAAAAAGTCCACAAAACCCATACAGTGAATATGCTCCCTCAAGTTACAATGATTTCAAGATGCTATACATTTTGAGTGTCTTCTTTGGGAGCCAGGTGATGGTCTCATTCGCTGGTCCATTGTGCATAAAAGTACATAACCCAAAGAAGCTCCTGTCCTCATCATAGAACATGATTTCCAGCTTATAGTAGCTCTTTGTTGTAGCTCTAGTAGCTCTAATGTTGTACGGAAGGACACTAATTCCTTCCTTTTCTTTTGTCTCCATTTTGCATTATGATGGGGACATTTTGTGGCATTTGAACCAGTTACCAGTTTTTGTGTGTTATGGTTTAAGATACAATGGTCATCAAGGAACTAATGTTCTATCATCACATCTAAACCGCTATATTAGCCATGACAGTACTAATCACAGAATAACTGGTAGTTAGATGTTCCACTTCTTGCTGGACACTTTCCATAGTCCTTAAAGGGGTTTTATTCTTTTCATTAAATGGTCTTCAGAATAAGGGGACAGTGAAAACAAGCAACTTTGCAATTGGATGTCATTATCAAAGCTGTCCTGTATTCTCAGTATTCCTTATCTTGTGTTTTTGTTTACACTGATATCCAGTCCTGGTGGAATCCCTCCGGATCCCTCCTCCTTGCATTTCACTAGCGGAGAGCTCATTTACATTCTGTGCAGCCCCCGGTCGAATTCACGAAGCTGTGTCTCTCACTCAGAGTAAGGGACCGTCACATTTTCACTTTATACAGGCAGAAGAAACAGAATTACACTGAAGGGCTTACACAATCAGGAAATAGCACAATTTGTGTCGATCCCTGCCTGACTCAGAGTTAGGGGCCTTAGCATTTTTCTCTCCACACCAGCAGAAAACAGACTGAACAGATTCTACATTGAGAAAACATAACAGTTTTGTCCAGATGCCTAACTCTCCTGCATAGAAGCGAGATCTGTGCCGTTCATAGAGCATCTCCAGCTGTGAGAGGAGAAGAGTTCAGTTGCTCAGTCTAGATTGAATGCAGCCTGTGGTATGTATACAGCTCTTACAAAATAAGACAAATAAGACTGCATAGGGAAAGAGGGGGGTCGTCTCTGGAGCCAGAATGCACAGTGAAGGGGGGGATGATGTCACCCAGGTGGGAGGGTGTAATGTCGTACACTGAAAATTCAATGTATTTTAATTCATCATTAAATCCTGCAGCTCAGATTGCGAGTCATCCTCCCCCTCGATGTGAAAGGAATTTATGGCGGGGGGCCTTTTTCCCCGTGTATGTGTGGCTACATCCCAGAGCAGATCTGTTTAAGCCCTCAGTTTTACAACTTTTGTATAAACAATGCCCCTCCAGAAGGTTTTAAACAGATGTCACCTTTGACCCCCCCCTGCACAATAAACTTTTAATTGTTCTGCCCAGTAGAAGCGCAGTCCGTGAGTGCCCCCTTGTGGAAATAGTAGCAATAACCCTCATCCGAACAATTCTGTATACACGCCTCCTCATCATAATCCCAGCCAGTAAGAGAGTAGGCAATGAAAAAGGAGGGAAAGCCTGGACAGGTATAAAGCCCCAGGCCAACCTCTAGTCTGTGTCATAGCGTGGGGGTCAATTCTTTATTGAAGCTGTGTCCCATGTTCCTTCCCTTCCCGGGGACCTGATCTGAAACATCTGTAAGTGTGAAAACCTTTTATGCATTTATCCTTTTATTTTCATAACTGTATGATGTGTGTCATTGTTATTGTTATCGTATTTTGTTTATGTAAGCACTGAAAATCATTTTTTAATTAAAGTTACCCCTAATTCGGAAGTTCTTGTTGTTGCACCGACCCATTTCCTTGAAGAAGTGTATTTTTCTTTTGTAGCTGCTTCAGAGCAGTGAGATAAGCATTTTTATGTGTGTTTTTTGAATATCTGGTAGGAATCAGAGTCCTTCCGGCTGATTCCTTTTTGAGTATTGAAGAAAGGTGGTGGCAGCGTGTATTTTTGGAGGGGGGCTGGAACAGTCTTGTGGTATGATTTATGCTTGGTTTGCTACCTGAGTGAGAGGTGAGCTCGAGTGGATATAAGTCTACCCCATTGCAGTGGCCCCCCAGTCACGTGCTGGTGAGCGTGTACGTGACAGAGGGGAAGAAACGCCCCTGCATTTCCAGAGTTGAGAAGCTGAGAGCAGTGTGAATCAGCCTAACTAAGGAAGCGATACATCCCCTTTAAGCACTTGAATAGACAGAGCCATTCATTCTACCAAATGCAATTTACTACAACTTCTGCACATCTTATACCTATACAAAAAGTCTCAGATGTGAGAACTCCTCACCTTACCCGGTGTGAATAGATAAAAAAAAAAAAAAAAAGAAAACTTTTCCCCCAATGGATGAGACCACAAATAGAAATCCTACCTATCAAACATTTATAGCAAATCCTATGGATCTACTACACGTGTCTCATGTGAGCTCTCCATCACCTCACCGGGTGTTATGGGGTCAAGGCAACCCATTTTTCCAACAAATATGAGTCAATGGACAGGTCAGGATTACCACTTATCACACATTTATGGTGTATGCTATAGATATGCAATAAATGTCTCAAATGTGAGCACTTTGTCACCTTATTGGGTGTTATGTGGTCAAGGGAGCCCATTTCTCCCAACATATGTGAGTACACGGTCAGTATAGTTGTTTTCACCATGTTCCTATCTGCTGCTTCTCAATGACCTTCAACCTCAGAACTTAGTTTGTGAGACACATACCCTAAAGTTTACTGATGATATGCAGTTGACGTAAAACTAAGTCTAAGCAGTGCGACTATGATGCAGCCATGAACCACTGCAGCACCCTGCACCACACCGGGGATTTTCAATTAGCTTAAGGAGAGGCCTCATGGATTTTCTGGTGAACACCCTCAAAACCACATAACCATTAATGATCAATGTGAATTGGTATTCACTGCATGTTAATGGTGGTGCAGTTTTGCAAGTGTTCACCTCCAAATTTATGAGGTCACTCATTAAAGGGGTTGTCCACCATATAAAAATGTTTTCCATTGGGGTCAGGGTGAGTAAAACAATAGAACAAGTTATATTTACCTCCTGGTCCCCCATTACAGATTGCGAGAGATTGGGAGATTTTTTTTTTAATTGTTTTACCCACCCTGGCTCCAATGAAGAAACATTTTTATTTGCTGGAAAATTTCTACTCCCTGAAGCAGTGCACTGAAGTGATTCTTGGCTGGTCATGGCCACACTGTCAGTGTGAAAATGGGATACTGGGGAACGGATTCTTGGGGCTCACCGGTGGAGTCAATTCTAGTGGCTCACCAGTGTAGCAGATTCTAAGGGCTTACCAGTGGAGCTGATTCCTTGGGATCACCAATGTAGTCAATTCTAGGTGCCTACAAGTAGAGTTGATTCTTGGAGCCCACCATTGGAGCAGATACTTGTGCTCACCTCTGGAGCCAATTTTTGGAGCCCAACACTGGAGATGATTCTTGGGTCCCACCCTATTGCTATTGCACTTGACTATATACCTCTTGATTTCTCTTTCTCTGCCCACCAAGGGATTTCTATGCTCACCTGTGGGTTAGTCTGAACCTGTACACCATTTATTCTTACCTTAATAAATCCAATATTGTGTTTTTTCATAGCTTTGGGGATACTTTGATAAACAGTAATTTATTTCTGCATTGGTTCCTCCCCTAAAAACAATAAAAAACATAGAAATAAATACCTTTATTTTATATTTCATATATTTCACAAGAAAGTTGAAATTAAAATGAGTCCTGAACAATCCTCTGTAGTAAAATTGGCTATATGTGAACTTTTTGCAGCATTTCCACAAATAAAGGGCACATCTATGTGTCATGCCACGGCTGTGTAGCATGCAACATAATGCTGCAAAATGATATCGGCCTTATTTGAATAAAAATAAAGTTTATTTGTAATGATGACTTTTGCATCTACTTCCCCAAATGTTCCTCTGGGAAGATTTATTTCCCGTAGTAAAGGAAACCTTTTAAATTTGATTCTGGGAGCACAAATGTAATATTATTTGTGCTTCTATTTACTAGGTTTAAAATTTCAGTATGGCTGAGCATTTTCTAATGCTGACTGCGTGGTAGGAAAGCACATTACTAAAAATATAAGAGACAACAATTCCCTCATATTGTAGAAACCCTCCTGCTCAGGGATATTTCTAGAATCTAAAAAGATCAGAGGTATCAGCCCTAATGCGTTTTCCCACTCACCCCAAACCTAAATTAAAGGTAGCATAGCCAGAAAAGACATGTGGAAAATCGTCTTGGATTGAACACCTAGTTAGTACTCTGTCCATGGATATTATTTTGTCATATACATATATGACTTAATTCTAAATAATTTTCCCCATCATAAACACTAATTTATACATAACCTAACAGTATAACGGAGTAATACAAAAACATGATATACATAGCTGAACACAATGACCACATATACGTATAACTGCTATGCAATAACTGTACACCACAGAGTCATACATCTACCACAAAAATCATTACCACCAAGAATGTCGCCATTCAGCATACATACCATATAATGATTACACTATAGTTTGACATTGGCGCTCCGCAGAGTATAATCAGACTTTAGACCTTATAAAAATTAATACATAACTGAGAGAACCAGTGTCTCACAGGAGGTATCTTCTCCGATTCAGGTCAGTTTTTCTTCTTTATTCAGGCCAGATCCCCATACAGTGCACATACTGTATAGTGGTCACACCACTGTTTTATACTGGTACTTTAGAGTATTATATATTCATTTATATAAAGAATTCAAACTGATAACTGAAAAATTCAGTGTCTCACAGGTGACATCTTCTCTGAGGTCATTCACTTTTTTCTTTTCTTTATATAGCCCAGACCAACATGATGTTACTCCCTTTTCAAGACTCATCTCTACATAGCTAGCTAGTTTATTCCATGACATATAATAGTCGAAATAATGTCCCCTCTGTTTCATACACAAAGATATCAGATCTTTAGTTCCTCTTATTGCATTAGTACTGCCCTTTTTAGCCGCTAACATAGTAATGGTGCCCCTGTAGGTACCCCAAATAGTATAGGTGGCCCAAAGAGATACCCCCGTACAAAGTAAAAGTGCCTAGAATTGGTGCTGTCTTAGTACCCCTTACTTTTAATAATGCCCATTAAGTGGTCCCATATTACTATTCGTTTGTCTTTATACTGTATCAACATGCCTCTAGTATTATCCTATTCTCTTAGAGCAGGCATCCTAAAACTGCAGCCCTCCAGCTGTTGGCAAACTACAACTCCCATCAGTCTCACTGTTATAGATTATATAAATGCATGATGGGAGTTTTAGTTTCCCAACAGCTGGAGGGCTGCAGTTTGAGGATGCCTGTCTTAGGGTATCCCCTTGTACTTCACTAAGTCAAGGTCCCACACAGCTGGAGCCACAGCTCTCAGTAGTTACTTCCAGATACATTTTTGGAACAACTGAAAAATTTCCTTTAGATCCCCCACCCAATAATGGTAAGGGTGCGTTCACACGGCAGTGAACAAATACCGGTCAGTTTACCTGGCCGTTATTTGTCCTGTTTGCAGCCGTCCCCATGGCCGTGGGGGAGGGAGGGCGGCCTTTTCTCCGCGATGAGCGGAGAAGAGCCCTCCCATTGAGGTGTTCATATTCTGTCTGGAAACCGGACGGAAGAATGAACATGCTCAATGTATTTTGAGCGGCCCGCGGGCGGAAAAACCGTACAGTGGGGACTGCTGCACAGGTTTTCCATAGAGCACAATTGTGCTAATTTTCGGCCGGTTTTCAGGCAGTCAGCAAAACCGCAAACCGGCTGAAAAACCGGCCGAAAACCCACCCGTGCCATCGGGACATGCCCTAATGTGATGATTCTGCTCATTCTGTCCAAGTCTCTACAGCCAATTGAGCATCCAAATGTTATGGCCACCATCAAGACAATATTGGCAATGCTGCTACTGGGAGTCCAGATCAAGTTTTTAAAAAGGGGCCCAGAGATACCGAACTGTTAATAGCTGTGGGAGGGTGGAGGCAGATTCTACGGCTGTATGGGTCTTCGAAATTACTGAGGTCATCCTAACCAACTGTAACTGTTGTACATGGAGCCTGTATACCAGCACACAGTCAACCTATAGCTTGGTATTGAAAAAAAAATAATTAAAATTTAAAAACAAAAAAACTATAAAAATCACAAGAGATCATTAAAAAACAAAGCACAAACAGAACATTATACGCAATAATAAAGAACATTGGTTCAGACCAACACTCTTTCCCCAGGACAAACAGAACTGTGTGCATTATCTTGATTTGCCCCTAATATGATAACATACATAGATTTATATTGTGAACTTGGAAAATCAAGGTCATAGACACACACATGCAGCATCATTATTCTTCTGTGCAACAATATTGTGTGTATAAGGTCTTAATAAGGTATTTAGTACCTTTCATCATTCTATACCTGTATTCTTTCTGTTAGTTTGTTTTCTTGCAATGATCAGTACATTACAATGACAGATGGTCAGCATACATTAGATTTATTTTCGGGCTATTTTTAAATCTGAATTTATCACATTAATTTCTCCATGAAGATATTTGGACTCAAGTGCTGCCTCCAGACTATCATAAAGAGATGCAGACAAAGCATAGGAGTGTTGTAAACTTGTTTTGAAGAGATGCACATATTGCCCGTATGGCCGCATCTTGTATAATTAAAACTTGACCATATACCTGTAATGTTACCCGGAGAAAAATAACTAAAACTGAAAAGACTTAGGTCAACATGCATGAACAAGGCTGCATCATTTTTTTGGGCATATCTTGCACCAAAAAAAAAAAAAAAGTCGTAGCCCTGTTCTATAGATGTATGTACAGTTATACTCAAACTTACGCCAGGCACGGCACTTACAAATGCACCGAAGATATGCTGTGCTGTACTATGCAAGGTACAGCACAGCCAGATTTATGAACCCACATATGACAGGTTCATACATGTCGCATTCTACACTCCTCTATATCAATTTAGACAATAAGGGCCACATGTATGAAATATGGCGCTGATCCGCCAGCTCTAAGTATGTAAGTCCTCAGAAACATGAAAAAACACAGAAAATATGGGACATTAATTACTCGAAAAACACAGAAACAAGGCCATATTCAGCTCAAAGGCAGGAAGAAACTGAACCCAGTAAAGAGGCAACACTGGCCCCTATGCTACTTGGGAAAGATAAACCGGTGCAGCTGATTGCTGATTAGTAGCTCACATACCCCACCACTAGGGGAACAATTAGACTGCACATTAAATTGATACCTGTTCACACAGTATGCAGAAAAACCACAGTATAATACATAGGGGCCAGTGTTGCCTCTTTACTGGGTTCAGTGTCATCCTGCCTTTGAGCTGTATGGCCTTGTTTCTGTGTTTTTTTGAGTCCTCATAAACATGGACATAAAAAACACAAAAACAAGGCCATACAGCTCAAAGGCAGGATGAAACTGAACTAAGTAAAGAGGCAACACTGACCCCTATGTATTATTCTGTGGCTTTTCTGCATACTGTGTGAACAGAAATCAATTTAATGTGCAGTCTAATTGTTCCCCTAGTGGTGGGGTATGTGAGCTACTGCTCAGCAATCAGCTGCACCCGTTTATCCTTCCCAAGTAGCATAGGGGCCAGTGTTGCGTATAACATATCATTACCAGTTAATGTAATGCACCTTGATAGGCGCATTACATAAACTAGTAGGGATATATTATATGCCTCCGTGCGCAATGCACCTCGATAGGCACATTACATTAACTAGCAATATGTCATGCCCCTCTGCGCCTCGATAGGAGCATTACATAAACTAGTAGTGATATGTTATGTGCCTCCGTGCACAATGCGCCTCGATAGGCGAATTACATTAACTAGTAATGATAGGTTATGTGCCTCCGTGCGCAACACAACTCTATAGGCACATTACATTCACTTCCAATGATATGCTATGTGTTATGGAGGTGCACAGCCTATTATTTTTAGGCACATTACAATGTGTCGAGCCCAGCGCCTAGTGTTGGTGTACTGTTATGGATGGTAATTACAGCCTTTCCTCACCTGTTTAGGTATAAAAATTAACCCAATCATCATCTTCCATTGCCTTTAATGCGGTTCGAAGTTCGACTCTAACTTAAGAAATTTCGAGGTTCTACTAGAACTCTAAATTTTTAGGGTTCAGTCATCTCTAGTAGGGAAGAACTTTTTGCTATCTAGCACTAGTACAAATGTAGCAAAGTTTAACTTTCACCTTGACATCCTGGCTTTCCGAGTTCTCTGTTCTTAGATCATAAGACAAGCCATTGACAAGATTGAGATAACTTTTTGTGCTGGAGAAGGGTCATTGATCCAGGGATTTATTCCGATTGACAGATTGGAGTCAGGAAGGAATGTTTTTCCCTAAAATTAGGTCAATTGGTTTCTTCCTCATGGAGGATATTTTGCTTCCTCTGGATCAACACTACAGCACAATAGGCTGAACTGGATGGACATATCTCTTTGTTCAGTATTACAAACTATGCAGCTATGTGATATCATAGGGTGTTATCTGTGAAGTTTACTTTTGCTTGAATTTTATGTAGATTGTCTGGTATGTAACACTAGTATCCCAAGCTTTAACTACTGCTACCTTTTCTGCTGTTCTTTTAATGCAGGTGGTTCATACCATTTTGTTATGGTGCCCTACAAAGGCTAGTTATTGCCTTTTAAGGGGTTTTGCCACGAAGTGACTTGCTTACCTGTTACCTTAGGACAGCCACCTGGGACATGACTATAGTTTTGTTCTCCATGTCTTTGTTTTGCTCAGTACTGTTCTCAATCAGACACCATACAAAGTCTCATTGTTCCTGGGATCAGAACTTTCAGGCCCTAGGCCACAAATCCTTTTCTACCCTCAGCCATTGACCATAACTTGGAGTTGAGAAAACCCTTTGAATAGCTCTGTGTTCTCTTTCTCTCTTTCTTTATTACTCTCTTAAAGAGGTTTTGCCACAATGTAAAGTTGACGTGGGATCCTCCAACGTGGGTATGCTCAGGACAGAAGATAAACAAATCATGCAGTGTCATGAACTGATGCAGGGGGAAGAGCGAGTAAGCAAGTGATCATCTGCAATGCTTACTAAGATAATTACATTACAACTAGTGGATGCTCTATACAGCAGACAGCCTCATACACTGCACATTTCTCCCTAGTCCCTTGCAGAGCGCGTAAGCAAGGGAGCCTCTGCAATGCTTACTAAGATAATTACATTACAACTAGTGGATTCTCTATACAGCAGACAGCCTGACAGACTGCACATTTCTCGCCAGGCCCTTGCAAGCTCCTTCATGTTCCCTGATATCAGATAAGTGGTGCAAACATGCAAGTGCGGCCAGATCAGCTCCTCGTCGTGTCTAGTGTAAACTTTTAATGAACTAAGCGCATGTAAAGAAAGCTGTAGCCTTCACAGGCTTGGCTTTTTATAATAACATATATTTAGAAAAGTTATTAAATACCCACGTTGGAGGATCCCACGTCAACTTTACATTGTGGCACAACCCCTTTAAGAGAGTAATAAAGAAAGAGACAAAGAGAACACAGAGCTATTCAAAGGGTTTTCTCAACTCAAAGTTATGGTCAATGGCTGAGGGTAGAAAAGGATTTGTGGCCTAGGGCCTGAAAGTTCTGATCCCAGGAACAAAGAGACTTTGTATGGTGTCTGATTGAGAACAGTACTGAGCAAAACAAAGACATGGAGAACAAAACTATAGTCAAGTCCCAGGTTGCTGTCCTAAGGTCAATTGGCTGTGACGGCATAGTTTGTAATTTGATCAATATTAACCTTCTCCTGAGAGTTATCGGTCTTTTAATTCCTAGTTCTGACTCTTAATATAAGTCTTTTTTATA
>JAODAL010026558.1:0-56575 GCA_025379985.1 Phyllomedusa bahiana | reverse complement strand
CATGTACTCCCTTACTGAGGCTGGCAACCATACTCCCTCATTGGCGGCACTCACATGTACTCCCTTACCGAGGCTGGCATCCCATACTCCCTCACTGGCGGCACTCACATATACTTCCCTACTGCGGCTGGCCTCCCATACTCCCTCATTGGCGGCACTCACCTGTACTTCCCTACTGTGGCTGGCCTCCCATACTCCCTTATTGGTGGCACTCACATGTACTCCCTTACTGAGGCTGGCATCCCATACTCCCTCATTGGCAGCACTCACATGTACTCCTTTACCGAGGCTGGCATCCCATACTCCCTCATTGGCGGCACTCACATGTACTCCCTTACCGAGGCTGGCATCCCATTCTCCCTCATTGGCGGCACTCACATGTACTCCCTTACCGAGGCTGGCATCCCATACTCCCTCATTGGCGGCACTCACATGTACTCCCTTACCGAGGCTGGCATCCCATACTCCCTCATTGCCGCACTCACATGTACTCCCTTACCGAGGCTGGCATCCCATACTCCCTCATTGGCGGCACTCACATGTACTCCCTTACCGAGGCTGGCATCCCATTCTCACTCGCCGGTGGCTCTCTGTCATGGCTCGCACTGTCCCCTGTAATGTCTTTGGAGCCACATGTAATGTCTGTTAGCCCCATGGGATGTCTTTGAGGTCCCATGTGATGTCTTTGGAGCCACATGTGATGTCTTTGGATCCACATGTGATGTCTTTGGAGCCACATGTGAAGTCTTTGGAGCCCCATGTAATGTCTGTTGGGAGCTTACCCATTTTTTTAAATGTTCTTTGGAAGTTTTTCACATGTAATGTCTTTGGAGCCCCCATGTAATGTCTTTGGAGCCCCATGTAATGTCTTTGGAGCCACATGTGAAGTCTTTGGAGCCCCATGTAATGTCTTTGGAGCCCCATGTAATGTCTTTGGATTCCCATGTGATGTCTTTGGAGCCCCATGTGATGTCTTTGGAGCCCCATGTGATGTCTTTGAAGCCACATGTGATATCTTTGGAGCCACATGTTATGTCTTTGGAGCCACATGTGATATCTTTGGAGCTACATGTAATGTATTTGGAGTCGCACGTGATTTCAGTGAGGTCCCATGTGAGGTCTTTGGAGCCACATGTGATATCTTTGGAGCCACATGTGATATCTTTGGAGCCACATGTGATGTCTTTGGAGCCCATGTGATGTCTTTGGTGCCACATGTGATGTCTTTGGATCCACATGTGATGTCTTTGGAGCCACATGTGATGTCTTTGGAGCCACATGTGATGTCTTTGGAGCCCCATGTGATGTCTTTGGAGCCCCATGTGATGTCTTTGGAGTCACATGTAATGTCTTTGGAGCCACATGTGATGTCTTTGGAGTCACATGTGATGTCTTTGGAGTCACATGTGATGTCTTTGGAGCTACATGTAATGTCTTTGGTGCCACATGTGATGTCATTGAGGTCCCATGTTATGTCTTTGGAGCCACATGTGATGTCGGTGAGGTCCCATGTGATGTCTTTGGAGCCACTTGTGATGTCTTTGGAGCCACATGTGATGTCTTTGGAGCCACATGTGATGTCTTTGGAGTCACATGTGATGTCTTTGGAGTCACATGTAATGTCTTTGGAGCCACATGTGATGTCTTTGGAGTCACATGTGATGTCTTTGGAGGGTGTCCATCTGATGTCTTTGGTACCACATGTGATGTCATTGAGGTCCCATGTGATGTCTTTGGAGCCACATGTGATGTCTTTGGAGCCACATGTGATGTCTTTAGTGCCACATGTAATGTCTTTGAGGTCCCATGTGATGTCTTTGGAGCCACATGGGATGTCTTTGGAGCCCCATGTGATGTCTTTGGAGCCACATGGGATGTATTTGAGGTCCCATGTGATGTCTTTGGAGCCACCTGCGATACCTCAATGTCTTACATGAAATCTTTTGCCTAGTTCCTCATGTCTCACATCTGTCAGTCTATGCTGCTTCACAGAGAAGTGGAGATCTGCATAAACAGTCATTTCTTTGGTTGCAGTGATCCAAGGATACGATTATGAAAATGTCTGACATCCAAATTCATTATGTTCAAATATTGAAGCAGGAGCCTGTTGGTTTGATAAAATGGGAAAAATTAGACGGATTTAAAATTCCATTTATAATTTAGTACCAATTATTCATTGTTTGACATTATCTTAGAAACAGAGCAAAGAGCTAAAACAAATATTTTCTCTGAGCTTGAAATGATCTGATGTTCCAGCACAAAATCAGCGCAGCACAAAAACTGAGATTCCTAGTGGAGATTTTCACTGAGTTATAGGGATACTTGGAGCAGGAACTATCAGCTGCCTGTACAAACCAATGGGGGGCTCTGCAAACCAATGGGGGGCGCTACATCCATCACCCCATGCCAAGGTAATAGATGCATTAAGTGAAGTTAGCTAGAAAGTGTATCAACGATTCTGGGCAAGTATATTTCAAAATAAGTAGATTTCTCCAGGAAAGTCTCGGGGTAGAGTTCACTGTTAGTAAAAAGTATAAAGCACAAGCGCCAATATAAGAGAGAGCTGCTGAAAAAATGTCAAGGGATTACTCTGCCTATTTCCCAAACTTAAATGACCAATTATATATAAAAACAAATGACACCAGCGCGAACTCTTCTATATGTCTCCCAACTAAATGTAGTAACTTTCCAGAAAATACTCTCAAACATACCAAAGGGCCAATTTTTGAGAATTTTTGAGAATTAAACGGAACTGTACAAGAACGAGAGACTATAAGGAAGAAGCAGACAAATTATGCTCCCAATTTTTAAGTAGAGGATACAATAAAGAGGGTTTAGAAGCAACTAAGGAAGAAATAAAGAAGATCCCGCAAGAAGTACTTTTAAATAAACATAATAGCAATAATGAGGAATATAAAACTACTATAGAGGAGGAGAATATAATAGAACAACAAATAGCCAAACTCCCTATTATAACTCAGTATCATGATCATACAAAATTTTTTAAAAACATAATTTATAAACATTGGTCTTTTTTAAAACAGGATAAAATTATTGGAGAATTTTTGTCAAAGAATCCTAGATTTATTTTTAAGAAAGCAAGGAATTTAGGTAATTTTATAGCACCTACGGTTAAAAATATGGTCAAACCTTCAGTTAAAAACACCGGCAGTAATGGTATTGACACAGGAATTACCTGGTTGGAAAATAACCATATAAAACGGTCCGGTTTTTACTCATGTGGACATTGTTATGCATGCCGACGTTGCCATGCTAATAAAAGTAAAACTTTAAATTTTAGTAATGGAACTACTTCTGAACGTTCTGAAATTAAAGATCATATTACATGTCAAACCAAATATGTAATATATGCGATAATATGCCCATGTGACAAAATATATATAGGTAGGACAAAACGTCCATTATATGTTCGTTTGAGAGAACATTTTTATAACATTCAGAGAGGGTATTTAGGACATCAACTATCCAGACATTTTTGTCACCTGCATGAGAAATCCCTTAAAAATGTAAATTTTTTTGGAATTGAACAAGTTAAATTAGGATGGAGGAAAGGGGATCTTATTGGTAAGATGTCTAGGATAGAAACAAAATGGATTTTTAATTTAAATACTTTAGGTACCAAATGGCCTTAATGTGGACATTGAAATATTTGCATTTTAAATAAGGACACCAAATTGCATGATGGTACTTGCATATATGTATTTTTTTTAAAAGGGTTTATTTAGGGTTATCATTATTATTATATTGTATCTTTTGGGATTTATTACTTTTAGGATTATAATGTATGAGAATTTAGTAAAAAAATTTTTTTTTTAATTTTGTAATAAAGATTAAAAGTTTTTTATTAATCTTATCGCTTTCATCCTAGTACAAAGGAATGTGATTGAGTAGTTTATTTTAAATAGGTAACACAATGCATGATGTATTGCATAAATGTATATTTTAAGGATTATTAAAGATTATCATTATATTTATATCTTTAATCGCTTTTCATACTAAACTGACAGAAGAAAGAATGTATTTTTTTTTTTATATATTTTGATAATAAAGATTAAAAGTTTTATATTTACATCTAATCGCTTTCATCTACACTGACAGAAAGAAAGGGATGGTAGTTAATGCTAGCTTGGCAATTCCAATGCAGCCCTGATGAAGGAAGCCGTGATTTCTTCCAGAAACGCGTTGGTACTTTTTATTGGACAAGCTCTGTAGTCTAGGTGACGTCACCTTAGTCTGCCAGTTAGTTTTTACGTGTTGGATATCTGAGCGCTGCCGGCCGGAGCGCTTGGTTAATTTGAACACGAATGTTCCATTCCTTACTTTGTCAGTAAAGTGGATCGCTGTGGATAGAATACGATCGGATGCATTTTATGGAAAGAGCTTTTAGGTACGTTGCAAGAGTTCTTGTAATTTTTGGTGCTTTTATGTGTATTTTATAATGACCTTTAGTTGTGAAATACGGAGTTGATTAGGGTAGAAGAGCTGATTGTGGACTAACCACTGGATCAGGTGTTCACCATTGCTTCAATCAACAGTGATTGTTGAGCTATTTTATTTTCTGGAAAGTTGCTACATTTAGTTGGGAGACATAAAGAAGAGTTAGCGCTGGTGTCATTTGTTTTTATAGAGTTCACTGTTACCCAATGAGATGCAATTAGTATTAGTCTAGGTATTCCTAGGATCATTGCACACAGGGGACCTCCAGAATCATCACCAAAGTCTAATAGTTTACCCAAGAGTCAAATTCATAACAAATGTACTATAGTGGCAAGTGACTCTATAGTAACCTACAAATGGGGTTGTCCTCTGCTAGATTTTAGGGGCTCTAGAGGGTAATGTATTTTCTTAATGCTTTGTAAGGGTTAAAGGGGGACTCTCACCACATTGATTAGCTTTAAACATTGCAAGACTCACACTCATCCAGCCGCCATCTTGGACCGTCCTAGGGGTATTAAGCTCTCGGATCGCCTTCCTTGGTAGAACAGTATTGGCACACCAACACTAGGCTTCTGTTTAACTGGCCTCAACCAGTTTTATTCAGGCACAGGAGACATATACAGAAACAAAAACAAATCAAAACCTCAGCCGTCTGGCCACTAACTAATCAATGGTAGAGAGCCTCTCTATCAGTGGCCTCGGCCTAACGGCGAGCACCATAACCACTTTACCCACACTGGGGTCAGACTTGTCTCCAAGCCTCCGGGAGACAAGATCCTCTCTCCAGCTCCTCCACTGCTCCACTCTCAGGAAGCAGACCACATCTCCTGATCAGCTGGAGGCCCAGGCCTTTTATAGCTCTCCATGGACTTGCCCAAAACCAGACATAGAACATGGGGACCTGGAACGTGGGAATAGCCACCCACCCATCTGCAGCTGTTCCGGGTAAAGCCAACCCATAATGGCTGGGCATCAGCCGTACTAGCTATAGGGGTCAGCAACCTAGTGTTGCTGACCGACAACCACTGGCTTCCCCCACCATGACCAGGCCCTTGGTGGCACGCTGCTAGCAGGGCACCTGCTGTATGCCACGTAGTGGCAGAACCATGCCACTGCCTTAGGTCGCTCTACCACAACATGCAGACAAAGATTAATAAAGATTTTACCAAATACATTGCTGTGCACCCAGCAGTCGTATGTAAGTAATATGAAAGATGTATCAAAAATAAATGAAGGGACTTACCAATGAATGATGGACAGCAAGACGGACCAGGGCATGGAATCCAGAAGCAAAACATCAAGCAATAACTGGCACTAAAAACTAATGGGGACATGCATTAAAACTGTCTTGGTCTAAGACTTTTTTATTGCCCATAGCAACCAATCAGAGCTCCTCTTTAATTTTTTCATTGCACTGTATGAAAGGAAAGGGGAGCTCTGATTGGTTGTTTTGGGCAACAGAGAAAGTCTTAGACCTAGACATTCATACATGAGCCCCAAGCTTTCCCTAACAAACCTATCCCTAGTGCTGACCCTAACAACAGACCCCTCTGACCATATTTCACATCTGGCACCCCTACTAGTGTCCCTCAGCTATGCTGACCCCAACAAAAACAGCACAGAACCAAAATAAGAGAACTTGGGGATAGAGCACACTGCAAGACAGACACGGGACAGAAGCAACAAAGAGCTAAGACAAAACAGGGCTCTCATAAGAAAAAAAAGATAACTACCAGGAAAGGAGCTGATTGTTTTGAGAAACAGAGAAAGCTAGACCAAGACATTCAAGCATGAGCACAAGCTTCCTAACAAACCTACCCAGTGCAAAACCCTACTATAAGGGCGCTCTGACATAAGTCACATCTGATGACCCCTACTAGTGCCTCAGCTATGCTGAGGCCACAAAAAAGCCAGAACAAAATAAGAGGAATTAGTGATAGAGCACACTGCAATCAACCGGGACATGAAGCATACATTAGAGCTAAGACAAACATGGGCCTCTCATAAGAAAAAAAAGATAACTACCAAGAACTGAATGCTATGTAACCACTCCCAAATAATCAAACTCACATGTGCCGTATGGGCAGCTGATAGTCCAGAGAGTTTTTGGAGGCAGTTGCTTAGCCGAAGCTTCTTTCGTGGGCTCGCTCGCGATCTCTGTCTCCACCTCCACTTTCACCTAAAGAAAGCCGTCAGCCGAGACGGAGACGCCGACGGGACTCTACCCCTGACTGAGGAGACTGGTCACCCTGCTCGGCGAGGATCAGGTTCTGGGGAGGGGGAGGAGGGTGGACTGTATGAACATCCTTGGATCATTTCCCTTGTATAGAAGGCAAGAGTTGTCATAGGGGTCCTTGTCATAGGGGTCCTTCTAGACTTTCTAGACTGTCTTGAGATGCAATTGCTCTCATCACATATCTGTTTATAGGCCAATCCTGAGAACTCTAGAAATTTCAAGGGTTTTCTGCCGGTGGGGGAGGGGGGCAAGGGTTCTTGTCGGGGAAAAGTTTCTTCATGCTAATGGAAAAAAGGGAGTCCTCCCAACGCATTGAAGGCGGGGCACGCAATAGCCCCCCGTCAGCGTCATTTCACGTTCTTGCCGATTGGCAAAGGTTTACATGCTTGTTATGTCAGTTTACCTGTTTATCGAATTTGTCTATGTTTCACTGCGTCCATTTATCATTCTCTGACTCAGTGCCCCAGAAAATTTGCCTAAAAAGTCCTACCTTTCCGGAAACACTCAGTGCCAGCCCACAGCTCTCCCATATCGAAATATCCTTTATATGCGGATCATCTCCTGGAACATAAAGGGGCTCCGTTCCCCAAATAAACGGATGAAGGTGATCCGGCATCTAAAGAGGCTCCGCCCTGATGTGGTCCTCCTGCAGGAAACACATCTGAAAGCTGATGACATTAAGCGATTGGAGAAGCTGTGGGTGGGCCACGCCTTTGGGTCCCCGTCCGTGCTGGGTAAGGCAGGGGTAGTCACGCTTATTCACAAAAATTTTCCATTTGAGCTAGTTTCACATGAGCATGATCTGGAGGGTAGAGTCTCCCATTTAGTCATTAAGTGGGGAAAATGTGACCTAAGCATCTTTAATATCTATGGGCCCAATGGTCAGAACCGGGTATTTTTTAAGGAGTTAGCAGAGAGGATTTGCACCGATCAAAACCGATGCCAAATTATTGGAGGAGACATGAACGCAGTTGTAGATCAGGTCGAAGATAGAAGGGGAGGTCCGGCATCCCAAGTAAACAGCAAGGGCATTTCCACGTCTCAAAAGGGAGTCTTAGGCCACCTCATGGACTCCGCTAGTCTTCATGATTGCTGGAGAGAGCGAAATCCCGATGAACGGGACTACACTTACTATTCCCCGGTCCACCAGTCATGGTCGAGGTTGGACCATCTTCTGGTTTCTGACTCCCTCCAACCCAGAGTCGAAAATGCAAAAATTCTGAACATGGTCATCTCTGATCACTCCCCAATCTCAGTAGATTTGATGGAATTTACAGATTTTATCTGGAAATTTCCTGCCTATCTCGCAAAGACAGATTCTTTCGCTGAGATGGTTAGGGGTTGGTGGATGACCTATGCTTCGGATAACCTGACTCACCGGGGCGACCCCTCACTATATTGGACAACAGCGAAGGCGGTACTTAGAGGCAGGGTCATAGCCTATACCTCTGTCTATAAACGCAAACTGAAGGAGGCGTACCTGACTGCCTCAGAAAGAGTTAGGGAGACCTATAAGACCTATCTTGGAGATAGCTCTGATAAGCCCAAGCGGGACTGGGAACAGGCCAAAAGAGAGTTCGACCTTTGGGCAGATCGCACAGAGGAATTACATAGGTCACACTTACACTCCACACTCTTCAGGTATGGAAACAAATCCGGGAAACTTCTTTCCCGGCTACTGAAAGGGGCCTACAAACCTGCGCACATACAAGCTCTCCGCACACCGGAAGGTACTATTACCACTGATCCGGCAAAGATTAATGACACGCTCAGACAATTTTATGCCACACTGTACTCATCAGAGGGTCAATTTCAAGTAGAGGATGGACGGCGATTCCTCTCTAAAGTCAAATTGCCGCACTTGTCAGATCTCCAGAGGGAGGAACTGAATGCGGACATAACTGAGGAGGAGGTCAAGATGGCTATTCGCCACTTGAAGGCAGGCAAGGCCCCAGGACCTGATGGGTTCTCTGGGGAGGTATACAAAATCCTGAGTGATCAGATCACCCCCATCCTCACCGAATATTACAACTCGATATTACATAATGAGCCTGTTCGCCCAGAATCAAAAAACGCATACATTAAAATTATCCCGAAGAAAGGGAAAGACCCGCTGTTCCCTGCATCATATAGGCCCATATCCCTCATAGACATTGACCAAAAAATCTTGTCTAAGATACTGGCTGATCGCCTCGCCGGTTTTATGCCACACTTGATTGGACCCTCCCAAAAGGGTTTCATCAAGGGAAGAGCGGCGGTGGGAAACATCAGGAAAGTGCTAGCGGTATTAGAAAGGGTCCGACACAAACCATTGCCAGGAGAGAGGCCTGTCCTGGTGGCCTTAGATGCAGAAAAGGCCTTTGATAACGTGCGATGGGACTGGCTTTGGTTTGTCCTGGATACCATGGGAATTACAGGGACGTTTAGATCGGTCCTCTCTGCCATCTATGATGACCCAACAGCCCAAATTCATACCCCGGGTTTCCTTTCTCCAAAAATCCCCCTCCAGAAAGGGACAAGACAGGGGTGTCCGCTTTCCCCCTTACTTTTTAATTTGGCCCTAGAACCCTTGGCACGGGTACTTGAGGATTCTGACCTCTTCTCGGGGATCCGAATAGGAGACAAAGAGGTGAAGACCGCTTTGTTTGCGGACGATCTCATACTATTCATGTCTGCTCCCCTGACCCAGCTCTCTCCAGTGCTGGAGTTGCTGCGATATTTCGGCACGCTATCAGGATACAAAGTGAACGTGTCCAAGAGTGAATTGTTAGAAATTGGCCCGAAGCTATCACAGTCCCAGTGGGCGAACATGGGATTAGACATTACCCGGGCTCAGGAACACATCACTTATTTGGGTATCAAGGTGGGTCGGACACCAGACTCGATGTATAAGTTAAATATTCCCCCTCTTATAAATAAAATCTCCCAGGACCTGAAGCGTTGGACCTCACTGCCACTGTCACTTGCCGGTAGATGCCACGCCATAAAGATGGTCTGCTTCCCACAGCTGCTATACCCGCTACAGACCCTCCCATTCCTGCTCAAACATACAGACATCAACCACATTAACTCATGCTTCTCCAGATTTATATGGGCAGGGAAAAAACCCCGTATTGCGCTACATAAACTGATCCTGCCAGTTAGGGCAGGTGGGCTGAATCTCCCAGATGTTAGGGGTTATAACCTGGCCTGTCTGACTCGCCACATGCTAGACTGGATTGGGGGTCGCTCCCGCTTTTCAAATTGTGAATTAGAAAGAGAATTGATGCGCCCTTGGCACCCACAGGCCTTGCTCCATACCAGGTATCCTAAGTTGCCTTCTCTGATTAAGTTGTCTCCATTGTTCCGAGACACAATAATGGCCTGGAAGGAGCTGAGGAAACGCTTAGGCCTTTCCTTCGCTCTCTCCAAGGACATGCCCATTTGGGATCATCCTGAGTTTCCGCTGGGTCAGAGCGACCCGATGTTTAGAAAGTGGAGGGAGGCGGGTCTGGCCAACGGGACAGCTAATGCAAGTGAGTTCTCGGAGATGGCTAAAGCCCTCGGAGATGCTTGAGAGGTTCTCCTACCCAAATCACAGCTTTTGGCTGCATATCAGCTCTTCTATTTTTGTAATGGGAGACTAAGAGATGTCTCCAAGGAGACCATCCCTAACGATTTTGACACTTTTGTCACCACTCACAGGGAGACATATTGTCTATCGAGGCTCTATGCTGACATGAGAGGGTGGTGCAGGAAACGGGTAGCTTCTCAGGCATTCCACTACTGGAGCTGCCGATTGGGTAATGCCCAGATCCCAGATATGATCCCGAAGGGTGTTGTGACCGTACGGAAACACATCATCTGCGAGACCTGGCGGGAAACTTACTTCAAGATAATACACAACGCCATCTACGCCTTCAACCTCCCCCCCTCTCAGAACTTCCCCGATAGATTGCAGCACTGCCCTAAATGCGGCACACATAAAACGGACCTATGGCACGGTCTGTGGGAATGCAGCTATACACAAGCTTACTGGGACACAATCCTTCAATACATTCAGCTTCACTTCGGGGTCACCCTAGAGAAACATTATGAACTCCTGATCTTCCACTGCCCCAGGCCTCCGGACGCGGATGGGGGAGAGGGTTCTGAGAAGTCAGCTCACTCCACCAGTTTTCCGGGAATAGTTCACATTGCCCTTTTGGCAGCAAAACGAAGCCTCTTGCAGTTATGGCTGAAGCCCACTCTCCCGTCAATTTCCGGGGTCATAAAGCAGCTGGAGGATTATCTTATAGCGGACAGACTGGAGACAGAGAGGCGTAAGGAGATCCGAACCCCAGGGTTCTTCAGACGTTGGAGAACCTTCATAGAATCGCATTATTCCGACAGAGAGATAGAAGCCCTTATGCAGAGGTTCAAATATACCGATTGGTACTGTAGGGAGGGAATCGGGGGCACACCGGGGAGACTTCAGGTCTGAGGAACTTTGGCCTTAAGTATGGGGTTCCATTAAAGACCACATGGTCACGAGAGATGAAGATAGGACGCAGTTTGCACTTTAGTATGTGAGTATTTTTGTT
The DNA here is from genome assembly GCA_025379985.1 of Phyllomedusa bahiana. Classification (NCBI taxonomy): domain Eukaryota; kingdom Metazoa; phylum Chordata; class Amphibia; order Anura; family Hylidae; genus Phyllomedusa; species Phyllomedusa bahiana. Next base: position 45,319 of record JAODAL010026558.1, on the reverse strand, counting down.
TAATTTAATTTCTTTTATACCCTTGTAATTTGATTTTTTTTTCTCTGTATGTACTATCTCCATATTCCAGGCACAGGCCCGGAGATTATGCAAATACGTGGTATGACCACTATTACATGTCAGAGATATGTGTTCACTGTTTAACTGTTTGAAAATGCAATAAAATGTATTTAAAAAAAAAAAAAAGCAGAAGCTTCATCTGGTCTAGTAAACAGGAGAACATGAAGTGTCACAAGGATTCCTGCCATTAGTAACATTGTGTCATTGATTACATATATAATAGTGATCTGTGCTGCTTGAGATACACGTACGACACACTACATGCATATTCTGGTATTATTTCTCCGTGCTTCATGTTGAGAGGCAGAGGTATAACTATAGGAGTAGCAGCCATGGAGCCCAGAGCTTGAGGCGGCCCCATCAGATGTAAGAACATTGTACCATGGTGTAGATAATGGGGTCTTCTGCTTCCTACTACGGCTATGTGGGCTCCCTGATCTATAGCTCTAAATATATAGTTTTAATAATTGCTATTCTGCTGCTGGAGTGTCCCGTCATTAGGTGTCGGGGCCCTGTCATATTTTGTCTTATTTTGTTATGGGGCCCTGTAAGAGCTAGTTATACCCCCATGTGGATTATTGCATCAGGATATTTTAATCAGGTTTTTTCTAGCTCTTTATGTATTGACTGATTTTTTTTTTCTCTAATGAACTTGCCTATATTGTACAGTAGTGAATTATCCTTTATTTTGTGGAATTAGTGGTTCTGTATTTACTATATTAAACACTGTGAACTCTTGGACTATATTGGACCTCTTCTCCATTTTGTCATTCAGTGATATATGCAACATCCCTTTAATGGTTGTAGGGATATACTAGGGTTATGTTTTGCAATATGATCTTCATCAGGGTCACTCTTATTGGGTTGGATGCTGTGTTGTGTTAGATAGGGGTACTTGTTTCCTCTGAAGGCTATTTTAGGGTTTGTGTAGGTCCTTATGTGACTCATGATTTTAATATTGTGGATAAAAGTTATGTCTTCGTTATCTTATCTACCAAGGTACACCCCTCATCCACAACACAGCATCCAACATGCGCTCTGGGTCTGGGTATTAGTGGCATTGTAATTTCTGTAATGATCTGCGGTAGATGTGATTGATGAAAGAGCCAACCAATTCTCACGAACGTTTGATGGTCCAGAATATTTGCTCATTCGTTGCCTCTTCGTTCCTCCAGATGAAGGAATTTTATGGGACATGGTAAAAACGTATCGAGTGTTATTCATAAGCTATTACTATTTAATAGAAGATGAGGAATTTTTCCCCAGTCAATGTTACATGATGAGGTGAACATGAAAAGTGACTTAACGAGAGGAACCAGGAGCAGGCTGCCGAGCGGGGCACATGTTCTTCATGCATAATTTAAATAAATTAAATGGAAACAATTTAATTTGCCGCTCGGTAAAGATTGTGCATTTATTCCGTCATTCTGACACCTCCAAACAAGAACAAGTGACCTTTCTTCTGTAGGTTGGGAAGTGTTTGTAATAAAGCTTCAGAGCTGTCTATATATATGCCACCGAAATAGGTCACTGTTCAGATCATGCTCCTTTAGCTTTGCTTTCTGTGAATCTGTCTGTATGGGGTCTATCAGAAATCTCATGCAAATGCAGCTTCATTGGAGTCAACTGGAGGATTTGATGCTTTTGCATTAGGACTTGTAGTGATTCTGTGCCAGGAGGATTCTAAAAGAGTTGTGGCGAGGTTTTCTAGCACCTGGGCTGGAGATTCATTCTGCGGCCCTTGCCCAGAATCGAAATACCCTGGCCTTGGTAAAATGACTCTTTTAGACGCCAGCACCCGGAGCACGATCCCTGCCGACCTCCACATTCCATGCAGGAACAACACTTTATTTGCAATTTTCTATAAACCCATGTGGTCTCATTTGCAGGACAGTCTGGTAAAAAGGGAAACTAAGTCATCCGCGACTGTGCATGGATTGAAACTGCCGGAAGGACTGATATGTTTCAGTAAAGTCTGAGTTCCACTGTTTTATCTATTTTTATGAAATTGGTGAATGATGTAAACAAAGTGACAAATATGCAAGTAAAAAGAAAATGGAATGGGATGATTTGGGCCAAATTCCCTTTAAGACTCTTAAATGGAGATATTGTATCCGTCACCTACCATTATCTGACATTTTTGTAAGTGATCTTTGGTTCCAATACAAAACAAGGTCATCTAAAATACAAATCACTTATCTGCCTTTTGTCTATCGTCCTCCTGATTACCTGATCTTATCTGATGTCATTTCAGCTCATATATTACCAGTTGTTCCAAGGATGAATTATTCTTCTTCAACCTTGTGCTCAGAAGGAATGATGATTGTGCAATCCAAAGACAATGAGCTTTTTAAGACTTAAGATCCACTAAGAATGGAGGCGCAATGGAGAGTATAGTGGTGTGGTTCACACCTGGCCCTGGTGCCTGAGGGGTCCCAAAGACCATTCGTTTACACAGAAAGTCCTCAGTATTTTAAAAGGCACATTGTAGATGAGGGGACCCTGTTACAGATTCCACATTGGGGCTCAAGAACTTGAGGTTGAGTCTTTTAAGATACAGAGCTGTAGCGACGCTGGTGGACTCCAAACAACAACAATAAGCCAAAGAGGGAAGAGCTTCAACAATAGAAATAACAGTATGAAGCTTGTACCAAACAAAGAGGAAAGAGTCACCACTAGAGCAAACGGACAGCGGGCCGATTGGGACAGGTGCATGGTTGGTGGAGATTCCACATGCAAGTTCACTCCAGGAGTGAGGGAGTAAAAGTGAAAGCTAAACCTAACTGTCCCTAAATCTTCTCCTAAACCTCACCCTATGACTTCCACTGGCAGCAGAACCTATATCCCTAAAACAAAACCTAAATCTTTCCCTCAATAATGTCCCTAAATCATACACCAGGCTCTTTATGGATTTAACATAACCCCCACCCATGTGCTCCAGAGAGTAAGACAACTTGTTCTATATGTAATCAAGGAAAAGCTAACCTCTTTCATGGTCTGTGGTTATGTGTAGCCTCATGGGAGCAGATGGTTTACATGTTACGTACTAAACTGGGTGTTTCTGTTCCTAAACTATTTTGCAAACCCTGTAAAATACACCTAATACATATCTTTCTCTTAGCCACCAAGAGACATCTTTTGACAAAATGGCTTGTCTCTACACCCCCATCTGTAAATGAGATTGTCCAACAGTTCAGGTATCTCATGCTTATGAATAGGCTCAAGGTGGAACCAGGTTTGACTGGCCCACAAGGGAGTAAGGGAAACCCCTGGTGGCCCCCGGTGTGGTGGGCCTCTGTCAAGGAGAAAGGCAGAGAGAAAGAGGCAGAAAGCTAAGTCCAAGAGTCATGTGCAGAATGTGCAGTCTTGTATAGTAGCTTTAGAATGGGCCCCAAGAATGACCTCCACTGGTGGAACCATAAGAACAAAATGTATCTGATGAAGTGAGACACGTGTGGGTCGCGAAACGCGTCATAGTTTCTTTTTAATAAACAACCGATATACTTTATGTGAATTGTTTTTTTAACTTTATTCTTCAATGAGTTGCGCTCTCCAAGGATATTTAGTGGATTTATATTTATCCATCTATATACACAAGGACATTCTTGCTGGTGGGCACCAGACCTCCCAGTCTGACACTCAGAGGCAGAACACAGAAAAGAGTCGAGTTCCAGGAGTTTCTAAAAGCACTGGAAAGCTTTCATTTGTGATTTCTTGACTGATGTCAAGATATCACATATCGAGGCTTTCTACTTAGTAAAATGAGTGATGTATCTATGGCTGGGTAGGACGCATCTCCGGAGACTCACGGTTTTGTTCATGTTTGTATTTTTCTTCTTGCTCCTTTGGTGGAGCGTAATTATCTTTGAAATGCTTCTGCTGTTCATCATAAACTGTATCATGTCATGTAATCTGATGAGACCTGTACCATTGATATGTTTAATGTATTGTATGGTGATAAAATGCTAATAAAAAGGAGATGTTAAAAAATGTCCCTGAGCTACAACTGACCCTAATATAGCAAATTGGTCTAGGATCCTGAGATTCTATGGCAGGGTTCAGCAGGAACTAGACAAACACCAATCTGTTATTGTCAGAGAATAAAACTCTATCAAATGGAATGTAGACAAGAAACAACAATATTCTAGAACTTAAAACAACTGAACTAGACAATGGATTTCAAGAATCAATAGTTTAACATAGACAGGACTTTACTGTATACTCTGCAACCAGACTGCCAGACTCAACTGAGTTTTATAGAGACTGAAAGTAGATAACGAGCTCCAGATGCACGGCCAGGTCAGCTGAGAGGCAAGGGTCCTGAGCAAGTGCCATGCAACCACTTCAAACAAACACAGACAACAAGACAGACATAACACAGAAACTCCTGCTGAGGATGAAATGGCAAGACCTCAAATTTGTGGATTATAGAAGAAATAGCAGAGTCTTGTATGTATTTTATTATGGACAATATTTTCATATTTTTGCTGCAGTTCTTTTGTCGTAGCCTGTGCATCTACATAGGTGTTAATGAGAACCGGCCATGGATGTTTTGAAAACTTCAACTTAAGTAGTTTAGAAATTGGAATTGTTATTTTAAATTATTTGCTTAAATTTGTCTTAAAATGATATCTTACTGATAAGTCTTATGACAACCAACATTTTGGAGGGAAATCCCGACCTTAATCTTTTTAGGAGACTACGGCTCCATGTTTTGATATAGAGCTCTAGAACCTTCTTGGTACAAGATCAGATATCTCAGCCACTTGTGATATTTTTCTTGATCAATGAAGACTGTAACTAATTTGCCCTGTTACGCCGTTGACTACTCATCACATTCACCGTGCTGTCAGGTCATCTCTCTGGAGTTGTTCCTCTCCCTTTGCTGCTACACATACAGCTCTGCTACATTTTACTGTTGCTGGAGAGCCTCCACTTGGCTATAGACTTTGTGGATATTTAACCCCACGATATAAGGCAGTGTTGTCTTTTCCCAGCCAATCCCCTGTCACCAGTGGGTATATTAGGCAGCTCCTTCTTCTCCACCTTCCCTGACTTTTGTATCTTGATCTCCTTTTAGTGACCCCGGCATGTTACTTTGTTTTGCCTGATCTCTCTGCTCCTGACCTCGGCTATGTTGTTTGAACCTGTGCTGCCTGCCCTGACCTCAGATTACCTGACTACGCCTCTTCTGTTCCCTTGGTGCTTTGCATTGGTGTCTATGTCCCTTTGGTCAGATGCTATGGGTTCAGGAACTATTCCGGAGTGGCACCTGGTGACTACCCTAATAGACCAAGCCTTTCCTCTCCATCAGGTACTCTAGTGAAGACCAGGCAGTGGTCATGCCCCTCGCAGTCAGTGGCGCAGTCCACACTCACCATTGCCACATGTACCTTTTTGGATCCAGGGCAGACTGATTGCATCGTTCATGTAAGTGCCATTGGCACTACTAGGCCTATATGCATATAGTTACGTATGGGTGACAGGTGCATCACTTTTTATGTAAACCACCCCATATTTATGTAACATGGACGGACCAATATGTAAACCAAGCCCTGAATTAAACCAATTAAGTCTGATTTGTAAGTGGGTTTTTACTATTTAATGTTTGGTTTTGTCTGTAGTTATACCCTCTGAATTGTAAAGTGCTGCGGAATATGTTGGCGTTGTATAAATAAAGATTATTATTATTATTATGTGAGTAAACAGTACAGACAACTTTCGTGTGATCTCTTCACACCTCGCCAGTAACCATGAAAAGGGGGCGGCCTCTACGTCTAGAGGAAAGTAGGTTTCACAATCAGTAGAGATGAAGATTCTTTACTGTAAGAGCAGTGACACTATGGAGCCCGGGGCCACAAGAGGTGGTGATGGTAGAATCTATACTGAAAAATCAGTGACAAAAAGGACATAATGGCCAAAAGAGGTAGTGATGGTGGATTCTTTACTGTAAAAGCAGTGACACTATGGAGATCAGGGCCAAAAGAGGTAGTGATGGTGGATTCTTTACTGTAAACGCGCTGATACTATTGAGCTAAGGGTCACAAGAGGTTGTGATGGCAGATTCTGTACTGTAAGAATAGTGACACTGTGGAGCCTGGGACACAAGAGGTTGAGATGGTGGATTCTGTATGGTAAGAGTGGTGACACTATTGAGCCCGGGGCCACTAGAGGTTGTGATGTTGGATTCTTTACTGTAAGAGCAGTGACTCTATGGAGCCCGGAGCCACAAGTGGTTGTGATGGTGGATTCTGTACTGTAAGAATAGTTACACTGTGGAGCTTGGGCCAAAAGAGGTTGTGATGGTGGATTCTGTACTGTAAGAGGGGTGACACTATGCAGCTCAGGGCCACAAGAGGTTGTGATGGTGGATTCTGTACGGTAAGAGATGTGACACTATTGAGCCCGGGGCCACTCGAGGTTGTGATGGTGGATTCTTTATGTAGAGCAGTGGACTTATGGAGCCCGGATGCCAAAGAGGTTGTGATGGTGGATTCTGTATCTGTAGATTAGTTACGACCTGTGGAGGTTTTTTGGCCAAAAGAGGTTGTGATGGTGGATTCTTTACTGTAAGAGCTGTGACACTATAGAGTCCGGTGCCACAAGAGGTTGCAATGGAGGATTCTTTACTGTAAGAGCTGTGACACTATGGAGCTCTAGGCCACAAGAGGTTGTAATGGAGGAGTCATCGAAAATATTCAAGAAGGGTTTAGATGCCTTTCTTGAAAAATATAATATCACAGGTTGTGTGGACTGGATTCTGGAGATCGGATGTTGATCCAGGGGTTATTCTGGTACCAGATTTGGAGTTGGAAAGGAATTTTTCCTCTTTTTTGGGGACAATTGTCATCTGCCTCATAGGAGGGGTTTGCCTTCCTCTGGTCCAACCCTGTTGGGTTATAGGTTGGACTTGATGGACCTGGGTCTATTTCTAACTGTATCTACTATGTTCCTATGCTAGTAGAAACCTTTTGTGTTGCTGTGATTTTGGAGTAAGAAGACGCTATGGATGTTCCTCTTTGTGCTCAACAATGGACATGAGCAGTACAACTGTCTGTTATTAGTTTCAATGGGTTTATCTATTATTGTGACTTAGATACAAATAGAATACATTTTATAAGTAATCAAAGGGTTCACTTACTTTTTCTTCCTGCAATGTGGATGTGACTCTATGGGTCACATGTATGCAAACTCTCTAGGTCTAAAACTCTTTGTTCCCATAGCGACCAATCAGTGCGCCCCTCTGATTTTTCCAGAGCACTATATGAAATGAGAGGGGCTCTGATGGGTTGCTATGGGCAACAAAGTGAATTTTAGACCTGGACAGTTTTCATATATGTGGCCCTATGTCCTCAGTAACATACATGAAGAATATTAGTATCTGTATGTTATAGATTGTCTCTGTCTCTTGTTGTGACTTCGATACAATCAGACTACATTTCATTAGTAATCGATACACAAAATCAATTAATTCCAAGGGGTTCACTTACTTTTTCTAACAACTTAAATACCTTTTAATTGACCCTTAGTTTTTTTTTTTGCCTTTTAAATCGATTTTGTGCACTCTGCATTACCCAGGGTTTGCTCTGCACACATCTCCCTGCAACTAGAGGACATTTCATGCAACATTTATGAAGTGTAATCTAGAGTGAACTGATGGATGGAGGCAACACGACCAGGAGCAGCTGTCGGGGGTTTTATTCTCATTTGTTAAAAAGAGATATCTCATTCATTTACAGAGTCTGCAAAGTGTAGAGGATCAAGCGGAGAGAGCGCGGTGTCGCTTCTGCACCGAATTCCAAAAATTCGGTGATTCAAATTTACAATTTACAGGGCCGATTGTAAATTGTTAGTCTAAGTACTTGTTGACAGTGGACATATTGGTACTTTCTTTTGGCGCTAAGGATTTATGGAGCAGATTCACGGCTCTGGACACAACAGGAACCAGCAGATAGTTAAAAGCTAAGAGCAAGAAACTGAGCCGGCTCCGTTCCTTGCTGTTTAACCCCTTAAGGACCATGCATTTTGTTTTTTGGTTGACACATTTGTTTTTCCCTGCGGCCTTCCAAGAGCCATAACTTGTTTGTTTTTCCACCTACATGGACATATGAGGGCTTTTATTTTGCGAGACAAGATGGACTTTCTAATGGTGTCAATCTCTGCACCATAGAATATACTGGGAAACTGCAAACAAATTCTAAGTGAGTCAAAATGTGAAAAAAAAAATACTTGCGCCATGTTTGCAGGTTTCTTATTTTAGGGCGTTTACTCTTCGGTATAACTGATGTGTTCTCTGTATTCTGCAGGTTGATAAGATTCTGACATCGTCAAATATGTACGGTTTCCATTATGTTTTGGTACTGTAAAAAAAAAAAAAAATCAAAACATTTTCAATTTTTGAAATTTGCGCGGTGGCGACATTTTCTGCGACCAATAACTTTTTTGTACTAACACCTACAGGCTTGAGTGAAGCGGCATTTTTTGCAGGCTGAGGTGCACTTTTTATTACTACCAGCTTGGAATGTGTGCGACTTTTTTGATCACTTTTATTCCAATTTTTTGGGGGACGTGAAATGACCCAAAAAAAAAAGCAATTTTGGCGTTTGGAATATTGTTATTATCAGGGTACGGTATAAATGATGATATTTTAATAGATCTGACTTTTTCAGACACGACAATACCAAATATGTAACACTTTTTAATTGTTTTGCTTTTATTTGTAAAATGGCAAAACGGGGGGTGATTTCAACTTTTAATATTTTTTTGTTTACACTGTTTTTATTTATTTTTTACTTTGAGTTCCCTTAGGCTATGTTCACAAGGTGTAATTTCGACGCGCATTTTGCGGCGTATTTGCTCTCTAATACGGGCGAGTTGTGCGCCGAAATTATGGTAATCCACAGTTCTCATAGAGAACTATGGATTATGCCTCCTCTCGTATTGTACGCGCGGGGAGATAAGTGACATGTCAATTACTTGCGGCGAATACGCACCATAAGTAATGCATGTCAATGGGGCCGGAGGGCTGCCACCCCCCACCCCCCCCACTCTCCCCACGCCGCGGGAGTGCATGCGTATCTGCATTGCTCCCGAACACCCGGTGTAATTGCGAGGCGTACTGTACGTCCTGCATTTACACCGTGTGAACATAGCCTTAGGGTGCTTCACCACTAGGATGCTCAATTGTTTATACAGCCTAATGTACTGTATAGACAATGCATTAGGGTGTACCAATATGGCGGTTTCACTACTTCCTGTCTGGGGCCAGAAGTAATGAAACAAAAAACATGGCGGCGATTGAAGCCTTAACGATGCTTCTAGTCGCCATGTAAACTGATTCGAACCCTGCGATCTTCCCCATGGGCTCACCAATCGGAGTGCAGCACCGTTTCTCATTCATTTAGATGCCGTGACTGCCATCGCTGTAGTGTCTAAAGGGTTAAACAGCAGGAATTGGAGCTAGCTCCATCCCGTGCTGTAACCAGTGGTGGATAGCAGCTGACAACTGCCAGCATGATCCCACTACATGGTACCTTAGTGACCCTAGGATGTTAGTTTACATCCAGGGTCGCTAAGGTGTTAACTCTTTAGGAGCCACCGCGATCTCCATTCCTCTCCCCAATTAGCACGCCCGCGGTGAGATTGTTTGGTACCGAGAGGTTATCATGGTAGCCGGAAGCCTAAAGAAGTCTTTTTTAGCTGCCATGTTACTGCTTCTATTGCTTCCTGCCATAGACCTCAATAGGAAGCTCTATTTGTACACCATATTTGTACAGCCTTCTGCATTATATAGATACAGTGTATATAAAGCAGAATGGTGTAAAAGCGTTTGTGACCCCCTAGTGGTCATGTATCCTAGGAGGACTGCATGTACCAGAAAAAAAAAGTTTTAAAATATTAAAAGTTCAAAACAACCCCCTTTTGGCCACTTTACGAATAAGAAAATAAAAAAATATCGCCGCGTCCATAAAAGTCTGATCTTTTAAAAGATTCCATCCCGTACGGTGAACGGCAAGTAAGAAATGAAATTCCTGCCACACGGTTTTTATGGGGTAATTTCTTGTGCTCAAAAAATGGGGATAGAAAGATCTAATAGTCACAGGTATCCAAAAATAGTACCAAGAAGAATCTCTTTTTCTCCCCTCAAAAATAAGCCTCATTCTAGGTTAATAGATGGAAAAGGAAAAAATTTTGCCAATTTAAAAAAAAATAGAGAATGTTATTTTTTTTAAAGTACTAACACATAGGGCCACATGTATGAAAACTGTCCAGGTCTAAAACTTACTTCACTCCAGAGCACTATAAGAAATGAGAGGGGTGCTCTGATTGGCTGCTATGGATAACAAAGTGAGTTTTAGACACATATGTGCCCCATAATGAAAACTTTACAAATTTGGTATCACCACAATCATAGTGATCTTCAGAATACAGATAATGGTGAACGCTGTAAAAGCAAAACCGCTGCAAAAAAAATCGCAAATATGTTTCTTTCGCATTCCCCCCCCCCCTCTAGAATTTTTTGGGTTTTCCAGTGCCTTATGTGGTAGAGTCAATGGCACCATTGAAAACTCTATTTTGACCCGCTTATATGTCTTTTCTGCCTTCTGGTGTGAACTGGTACTTATCCCATGTGCAGTTTTTTACTAGGCAGTGAATGTGTGTGAGCAACTGTTCATTAGTTATCTGCACCTGTTATATTTCTCCCATATGGCACTGGGGCTTATATCACCTCCTACTAGAAATAGTTCATTGTATGTCATTGAGCTGTAATTATGGCATTGAGTAAGCGGAAAAATTAACAAATAAGCTGAGAAGGAAAACAAATGGTTAAAGGGGTTTTGCCACGATCTCATTTCGTACCTCCTGCATCCAGCTCTTCAGCTCTGTGTGCTCAGAAGGGGGCATGTGTTTGAATTGCAGATCATGTGACCCAGCAGGATGACATCACCAGGCCCTTCCTCTCTTCTGTCAAAGAAAGGTCTGTTTATGTATAGAACCGTAAGTAGCTACATTGTAGCTCAGAGGTAAAACTTTTGCCTCCAGGCACACGGGTCCTTGGTTCAAATCCCTGCAGTCACCAAACCTGTTTTTTTGTTTTCTCTTTATCAATGCACAGACCTGATTGAGGTTTCTTTTTTATTTATTTGCACTGTTTGACTAATTACTAAGGAGTACAGAGGACGGGAGTAGAATGGAAGCACCTGGGGTTTGTACACTCAGTAGCTGCCTGAGAGGAGAGGTGATGTCTGAGCATGTGCGGCCGGGTCTGCGGAGCTCTCAGCCCTGGTCGTATACCTGGGAGAAGAGCTGTAAACAATGGATCACTAAAGGAGCAGCTAAGACAAAATCGGTGCAGAATTTTTAATAATGATGAATAGTGAAAATGTTTATTATTTAATTTACAAACTTCCCAGGTCAATTTTACTTAGGGGTTAAAAACTAAATAAAAAAAATGAGCACCCATAAAAAATAAATAACCTCAGATATCTATGGTAAAGAGCTAGGTTAATACAAAATACCTCATTTCCCCATTCCATATGGTGAAAGTTGTCTCCTTCAGGACATCGGGGTCGCGGAGGGTCTGGTAGTCACTGACGTAAGATTCATGGTGGTGGAGATGTAATGTGCACGAGGGGCTATCGCTGATTGATCACGCTGCCTCACTCTGTAATATGTCCTCGTGGCGTCGAGTCTCCTAATGAAGTATAAATGTTTAGTTCATTTTTTTTTTTCAGTGATTCACAAATTACTACAATTATTTCTTCACTAAAGACTCAAGAGACAAGTAACTAAAGTGTTCTTGATGGAACGTTCCCTATATCACAACAAGGGCGAAATATTTCTCGGGGATAAGGGAAGTGACAGCCCCTCGGAGCACAATTACTACAATGTTGCAACAGGGATAATGGGGAAATCTTTAATCATATAACATAAACAGAAACGTAACGTCAAACGATATAAAGGAAACATAAAATGCAGAAAATACAATGTGATGCGACAATTTTTATTCAATAACAAATCCTTTGTTTTCATTTAAGAAGCCAAAGAGATAAATGATAAAACTCTGGTTGCTTGCAGTCACCATCAGGGGGAGCTTTGACCACTGTTCCCATTAAGGGGTTTTCTTATCTTAAAAGGGTTTTGCCAAGAAGTGATTTCCTCACCTAACAGGCTGAACTGTCCTCTTGAGCCTTTAAAAAAGGGGCGTGGTGTTTCTGTGTTTAAAAAAACAAGTGCCTCCTCCATGATGTCATCGCTCACCTCCAATGCACGTTGCTGATATTCAGTCTCTGTAGTTAAGCAAACATTGTTTGGCTAAACCACAGAGGATAACTGTATTGTGCACAAGCTCTACAGGTTTTGTTTTCTCCCTTTTATCTGCTCAGTAGAGAAGATATGATCCAAGCAGCTGCAGGGGAGGAGGGAAGAGGGCTGAGCAGGGAGCATCTGCATGTTTACTCAGATAATTACATCACAACCAGCAGATTCTCTCTACAGCAGACACAGGCTTTGTTCTCCCCCTCCCTTCAAAGCTCGTTCATGTGCCCTGCCATCAGATAAAAAGTGCAAACAACACAAGCACGGCCAGATCAGCTCCTGGTCATAGCTAATGTAAACAGACAGAAAACTAAGGGCATCTAAGCAACGCTGCAGCTCTCACAGGCTATACTTTTCTATTCACATATATTTAGAAAAGTGAATACCCATTTTGGAGGATTCCACGTCAACATTAGACATGGCAAAACCCCTTTAATTATGCAAGTCCTATCGACAGGGTATGCTATGAATGCCTGACGGTGCCGGCTTCATTTCTTGGTCCCACTCCTGTCGTAAGAATAGAGGACTCCTTACCTCCTTTACTTATCTGTACTTCGGCTGAAAAAGGAAGAGCAGAGAGATGGCCACACAAGTGCAACTCTTTCTTAGTTCTCTTCCATTGGGATCCTAATTATAACCGAGTGATGATGGGAGGGGAAAGTATGGTATTCCACATGTTTAAAGGGGTTATCTCACTACACTGTTTCACAAAGCCAAGAGCAGCTTTCATTCATGCATCCTGTCTCTTTCCTGGTCAGGCTGTGCGGGGCTCTATGACAGTTATTAGCATATCCGTATTCAAAGGTCTGCTAATTACTCTAACATGAGAGCAGGAGATGTTTATCTAAAGTCCACAGAAGCTTTAGAGCTAAAATAATTAAAGATAGTTAGCCTCCTTTGTTTGATAGATCACATAACACTCAAGCTCTCCAGCTGCCAGCGTCCTGTGTGCTGGCCTGTGTGCTGACGTCATTCCTGCTATCAGATAAGACAAACAGCAGAGGACAGCAGGTTGGTAACCTAGAGAAATCTAAGTGCACTCAGAGCTGATTAAATCAATTTTATCTTCTGAACAAAGAACAATAAACAAAGCAAAATATTTGGAAAATGTCTTCATTTACCGTTCCCTACATGTTGAAGGGTAATCCTTGCAGTGAGGTTTAAAAGGGAAGAAAATTTCCCTACTGCACAATTTGAGCTGCCCCTCGGGTGCAAAATGCATTATCTTTTCTCCCCCTATAGGAGAGCCCCTATTCCAGTCTTCAGGGGGGAAAACCCCGCAAAATTGAGAAATTAAGTTTCAGCTTTTTTCTATGGTCTAAAGGAAAAAAAGCATGGGTAGCGGGACATTATCACAAAAGGGGGCAAAGTGAGGACCCCTATAAAACGAGACATGGGGGGTTGGGATAAAAAAGGGGGAAAGGGGTTGGGAAAAAGGGGGGAAAAATCTGAAAATGGGTTTTGGGGGGAAAAATTTGGAGGCCAGGATGTATATGGAGAAAATTGGGGACCATGGGAAAGTAGCCCTTTTGTGAAAGGGGGGTTGGAGGGGACCGGGGGGGAAAAAACGGGGAAGTTTTCTGTGTTTGAAGATGGAGGACTGGGAGAAGTCTGTTGAGAGAGAATGGGGGGACCAGGGAAAGTAGCCCTGTGGGAGATTGGAGGCCCATGAAGGGAAGAGTTTTTGGGAAAAGAGATAAAGGAAAGGGATTTATCTGGGGAGAGATGGGGGGGCCAGGGAAATAGTCGTTTTGAGTAGAGAGGGAAATGGGAGAGTTTTTGGGGGAAGAGATGGGGGCCCCAAAATGGGTAGTTTTGGGGTGAAAGATGGAGGACCATGGAGTATCTGGGTGAAGAGATGGGAGGCCCCAGGGGGAAAGACCCTGTGTGAGAGAAAAGGGGAGGACCATGGGAGTAGTCTGTGGAGGAGGGAGGACATGGGGTTCTGTGGAGAGATGGGGGAAATGGGGTTGTCTGGGAGGAGATGGAGGACAAGGGGAAAGTCTGTTGTAGAGATGAGGACAGGAGAGCCCCGTGTGAGAGATGGGACTAGGGAGTAGTCTGTGTGGGGGAAGGGAGGACATGGGAGTAGTCGTGTGAAGAGAGGAGGGCCATGGGTAGTCTGTGTGAAAGGGGAGGACCCAGGGGAGTGTCTGTGAAGAATGGGGCCCATGGGAGAAGTCTGGGGGAAAAATGGAGGCCCATGGGAGAGCGGTTTGGGGAGGAGGCCCATGGGGGGAGTCTGTGTGGAGAGATGGAGGCCCATGGGGTAGTCTGTGTGAGAGATGGAGGCCCATGGAGTAGTCCTTGTTGAGAGATGGGGGACATGGGGTAGTCTGTGGGGAGAGATGGGGCATGGGGTGTCGGGGTTTGGGGGAAGGGGGGGGACTTGGGAGAGTTTGTGTGAGAGATGGAGGCCCAGGGGGAGGCTGTGTGTAGGTGGAGGCCCAGGGAGATCTGTGTGAAGGGGGGGCCCATGGGAGTAGTCTTTTGGGGAGATGGAGGAATGGGAGAGTCTGTGTGAGAGATGGAGGCCCCAGGGGAGTAGTCGTTGAAGATGGGGCCCATGGGAGAGTCTTGGGTGTGAGAGATGGAGGTCAGGGGGTTTTATCTGTTGAGGGGAGGGAGGACATGGGAGTAGTCCTGTGTGAGAGGGGGAGGCCAGGGGAGATTTTCTTGTGAAAGATGGAGGCCCATGGGAGTAGTTGTGTGAGAGATGGAGGACATGGGAGAGTCTGTTGAAGGGATGGAGGCCCATGGGATAGTCTGTGTGAAGATTGGAGGCTGGGAGTAGTCTGTGTGAGAGAGATGGGGGCATGGAGTGTCTGTGTGAGAGAGGGGGGAGGCCCATGGGAGTGTCGTTGAAGAGATGGGGACCATGGAAGTATCTGTTGAGAGAGAGGGGCCATGGGAGTAGCTGTGTGAGAGATGGAGGAATGGGGGGGTTTTTTTGTAAAAAGATGGAGGACCATGGGGTAGTCTGTGTATAGAGAGGAGGGACATGGGAGAGTCTGTGTGAGGGGGGGGGATGGAGGACAATGGGGAGTCTGTGTGGAGAGATGGAGGACATGGGAGTAGTCTGTGTGAGAGAGATGGAGGACTGGGGTGTGGTGGAGAGATGGGGACGAGAGTTCTGTGAGAGAGATGGAGGACTATGGGGGGTAGTTGTGTGAGAATGATGGGGGGCCCATGGGAGTAGTTGTGTGAGAGGGAGGCATGGAGTATCTGTTGAAGAGTTTGGAGGACCAATGGAGTAGTCTGTGAGAGAGATGGAGGACACTGAGAGTAGTCTGTTCGAGAGAGATGGAGGACCATGGGAGTAGTCTGTGTGAGAGAGATGGAGGACCATGGGAGTAGTCTGTGTGAGAGATGGAGGACCATGGGAGTAGTCTGTGTGAGAGAGATGGAGGACCATGGGAGTAGTCTGTGTGATAGAGATGGAGGACCATGGGAGTAGTCTGTGTGAGAGAGATGGAGGACTATGGGAGTAGTCTGTGTGAGAGAGATGGAGGACCATGGGAGTAGTCTGTGTGAGAGAGATGGAGGACTATGGGAGTAGTCTGTGTGAGAGAGATGGAGGACCATGGGAGTAGTCTGTGTGAGAGAGATGGAGGACCATGGGAGTAGTCTGTGTGAGAGAGATGGAGGACCATGGGAGTAGTCTGTGTGAGAGATGGAGGACCATGGGAGTAGTCTGTGTGAGAGATGGAGGACCATGGGAGTAGTCTGTGTGAGAGATGGAGGACCATGGGAGTAGTCTGTGTGAGAGAGATGGAGGACTATGGGAGTAGTCTGTGTGTGAGAGATGGAGGACTATGGGAGTAGTCTGTGTGAGAGAGATGGAGGACTATGGGAGTAGTCTGTGTGAGAGAGATGGAGGACCATGGGAAGCATGGTTGGATTTTTGGTTGTGTGTGAGAGATGGAGGACTATGGGAAAAAATTTGGCCCGGGGTTTTGAGAGAGATGGGGCCTAGGGGGGGAAATTTAAGCTGTGTGGAGAGATGGGGGGCCCAGGGGAGCAGTTTTGTGTGATAGATGGAGGACCAGGGGGAGTAGTCTGGTGATGATGGGGGGGCCCCATGGGAGTTTGTGGGGATAGGATGGAGGACTAGGGGGGGGTAGTCTGTGTGAGAGAGTGGGGGGACCATGGGGGCATTTGTGTGTAGATGGGGGGCCCTGGGGATTTTTTCTGTGTTTTTTAGTTGGGGGACCAGGGGGATTTAGTCTGTGTGAAGATGGGGGGACCATGGGAGCAGTTGGTGATAGAGATGGAGGCCATGGGGGGAAAAGTGCTGAATGGGGAGAGATGGAGGACTAGGGGGAAGTTGTCTTGTGAGAGATGGAGGACCTTGGGAGCGTCTGTGTGATAGGGGATGGAGGTTTTGGGGAAATAGTTTGTGTGGGGAGATGGGGGGGAAAAGGGGAGTAGTCTTTTGTGTTAGAGTGGGGGGAACTGGGGGATTTGTTGTGTGATAGAGATGGGGCCCTTTTTGGGTAGTTTGTGAGAAGAGATGGTGGACTATGGGAGTGGGTTGGTGATAGGTGGAGGGCCCCTGGAAGTAGTCTGTATGAGAAGAGGGAGGCCCATGGGAGTAGTTTCTGGTGATAGAGATGGAGGATTTATGGGAGCATTTTTGGGGTTGAGGGAAAATGGAGGGACATGGGGATTTCTGTGTGAGGGGAGGGGAGGACTATGGGTTTCGGGGGTGGAGATGGAGGAAAATGGGGAGAAATTTTCTGTGTGAGAGAGATGCAGGTCCATGGGAGTAGTCTGTGTGAGAGAGATGGGGGCCCATGGGAGTATTTCGGGGAAAGGAGGGGAGGACCGGGGGGATTAGTCTGTGTGAGAGAGATGGGGGATCATGGGAGTAGTCTGTGTGATAGAGATGGAGGACTATGGGAGTAGTCTGTGTGAGAGAGATGGAGGACCATGGGAGTAGTCTGTGTGAGAGATGGAGGGGAAAATGGGAGTAGTCTGTGTGAGGGGATGGGGACCAGGGGAATTTAGTCTGTGTGAGGAAGGGAAAGGGACTATGGGGGTTGTCTTTGTGAGAGATGGAGGCCAAAGGGGAGTAGTCCTTTTGTGAGAGATGGGGGGCCATGGGAGTGTCGGGTTTTAAAGGAGAGGAGGACTATGGGAGCAGTTGTGTGAAGAGTTTGCAGGCCCATGGGAGTAGCTGTGGAGGGGAGAGGGGGAAGGCCCAGGGGGAGTATTTGGGGTGAGAGAGGGAGGCCCCGGGGGAATTATTCTGTGTAAAGGGGAGATGGGGGATAAATGGGAGGGGTTTCTGTGTGATGGGATGGAGGTTTATGGGGTTTAGTCTGTGTGAGAGGGAGGGGGGATCATGGGAGGTGCTGTGGGGAGAGGAGGGGGGTCAGGGGGAAGAAAGTCTGTGTGAGAGATGGAGGACCATGGAAGTTTTCTGTATGAGAGGGGATGGAGGACCTGGGATTTGTCTGGGAGAGTGAAAACTGTGTGGGGTTTAAAAAAAAGGGAATATCTTGACTACTAAACATATAAAAAAAATTTCTTTGGATTGTGAGTTGGCCCGGCTGCGAGATGTGTCGGTGGAGCGCCAGCTTGCTTCATGCTACCCCCTGCTTCAGTCCAGTGGGCGTGTTGAGCCCCTTTTAGGGGTTACCTGAGTAGGCAGTTTTAAATCTTTTAAAGGGCTTCCCCGGGAATAATTTTAAAAAAGACCCGGGCCCCCTCCATTTTCTCATTAGAATTGAGTCCTTATTTTTGTGCAAAATGCGTCCTTCATTTTTTTTTTTTTGGGGGGGGGGTCCCTTTGTTACGGCAGGGGTCAAGATTTCCAATGATATGGCGGACCCCCCCAAGTACTTTTGACACAGGGTCCCCGGACCCCATTCAGTTAAGGACTCTGGTTTCCTCATTTGGTGACTGGGGGGGGGTCCCGGTGTGGGCCCCCAAACCTTTCCCCCAATTCCTTTCCTTTTTCCTGTCGTGGTGAGATCATTTTTGGAGTATAACCCCTTGGACTATGTATACGGCAGTGAAACTATCAGGATATAATAAAAATTTTGTCATCTCAGATTTTCGTGCAAAAGAAACCTGAGCGGGAATTTTTTTAAATTTTTTTTGTATAACCCCCGGTTTTGAAAGGTTTAATGGAGTCTCCTTGAAGCTCGGCCAACGCCGGAAGCTGTGAGGATTTCCGTAGTTTGGGGGAGGGTTTGAAAAAAAAAAATATTCCCTTTGAAAAAAATTTGTCTAAAAGTAAAATTGGTCCTCCACCCCCGGGCCCGCCCCCAAATGTTTATGTATGTCTGTGGACACCAACAAGCCGCCGTGTTTAGCAAACAGTCCAGCACCGGACCCAGCACTTTCAAATTTCCATTTCATTTTTCGGAGAACAAACTTGGTGTAAAGGGCAAGAAGAAGCTGCAATTAATTGGGTCCTTGGAGAAGGAGAGTTAAGCAGGAGGCCGACGTGGCTTGTGTTTTAAGAGTATCCAGACCAGCACCGCCGGCCCCTCTACAACACACACAAGGCGCCAAATTATTCCACAGCGTTAATTATTGAGCCGCCTGATAAAGAGAAAGCCGCGACTCACCCAAAACTTGTGTTAATATTAATGCTATTATACCACGCGCCCCTCCTGCTGTTCTACAAATCTCTCCCATTTCATTCCTCTCAGACGGAGCGCACTTCCCATTTTGCTTTTAGATGTTTCACACAGATTGAGACATAATAAAATAAATAAAACAAAGAAGCTAAAAAAATTTAGATTTTAGATTTTGGATTTCGGTTCCAAATCTATTCAAGGAGATCTGAAAAGACGCAATTGGACGCAGAGCTCCCCTGTACTGGGAACTCCCATAGAATAGAATGGAGAACACAGCACTCCCCTGTACTGGTAATTCCCATAGAACAGAATGGAGAACACAGCGCTCCCCTGTACTGGGAACTCCCATAGATGAGAATGGAGAACACAGCACTCCCCTGTACTGGGAACTCCCATAGAGGAGGATGGAGAACACAGCACTCCCCTGTTCTGGGAACTCCTATAGGACAGAATGAAGAACACCGCGCTTCCCTGTACTGGGAACTCCCATAGAACAGAATGGAGCACACAGCGCTCCCCTGTACTGGGAACTCCCATAGAGGAGAATGGAGAACACAGCACTCTCCTGTACTGGGAACTCCCATAGAGGAGAATGGAGAACACAGCGCTCCCCTGTACTGGGAGCTCCCATAGAACAGAATGGAGAACACAGCACTCCCCTGTACTGGGAATTTCTATAGAACAGAATGGAGAACACAGCGCTCCCCTGTACTGGGAACTCCCATAGAACAGAATGGAGAACACAGCGCTCTCCTGTACTGGGAACTCCCATAGAAGAGAATGGAGAACACAGTGCTCCTTTGTACTGTGAACTCCCATAGAGGAGAATAGAGAACACAGCGCTCCCCTGTACTGAGAACTCCCAAAGAACAGAATGGAGAACACAGCGCTCCCCTGTACTGGGAACTCCCATAGAACAGAATGAAGAACACAGCGCTCCCTGTACTGGGAATTTCTATAGAACAGAATGGAGAACACAGCGCTCCTCTTTACTGGGAACTCCCATAGAGGAGAATAGAGAACACAGCACTCCCCTGTATTGGGAAGTCCCATAGAGGAGAATAGAGAACACACACTCCCCTGTATTGGGAACTCCCATAGAGGAGAATGGAGAACAAAGCTCTCCTCTGTACTGGGAACTCCATAGAGGAATGGAGAACACAGCGCTCCCCTGTACTGGGAACTCCCACAGAACAGAATAGAGAACACAGCGCTCTCCTGTACTGGGACCTCCCATAGAACAGAATGGAAGTCTAATTACCGGAGACTGTGTTGTGTCGTACTGTAACCAGCTGTAGATCATTTCTCCATATAACTACAGTAGCATTGGGAATACCTGCAAATCAATCCTTTATATAGCCAAGGACAGTGCCCAGCTCTTTTTGAGAAGCTCCATGGATATTAATGGAGTTCCACTGAGCATATGGGCTCACCAGTCCATTAAACATGGGTCCTCTATTAGGTAGATTCTCTATGTTGGGTATTTTGGTGGTTGTTGAGTGAAGTCGTTGGCAATACTTGGAAAGGTTTGTGTGCCGAATGTTCAATAGAGGTCGATCAAGGTCACAGACACTGATTGAAGCCTTGCTACAAGTTACGGCATTGAGTTGAGTTTAGCGATGTAGGTGGAGGCCTAATTACCGGAGACTGTGCTGTGGAGTACTGTAACCAGCTGGAGATAATTTCTCTGTATAACTACAGTAGCATTTGGGACTCTCTGCGAATTAATCCCTTATATAGCCAAGGACAGTGCCAAGTTCAGTGCCCAACTCTTTTTGGGAAGCCCCATGGATATTCATGGAGTTCCACTGAGTATATGGGCTCACCAGTCCATTCGACATGGGTCCTCTATTAGATAGATTCTCTATGTAGAGTATTTTGGTGGTTGTTGAGTGAAGTCGTTGGCAATACTTGGAAAGGTTTTTGTGCCGAATGATGGATATGTGATGGTTCAGTAGAGGTCGATCAAGGTCACAGAGATTGTTTGAAGCCTTGCTACAAGTTTTGGCATTGAGTTGAGTTTAGCGATGCAGGTGGAGGTCTAATTACCGGAGACTGTGTTGTGTCATACTGCAACCAGCTGGAGATCATTTCTCCATAAAACTACAGTATCATTGGGAATCCCTGCAAATCAATCCTTTATATAGCCATGGTCAGTGCCAAAGACAGTGCCAAGCTCTTTTTGAGAAGCCTCATGGATATTAATGGAGTTCCACTGAGCATATGGGCTCACCAGTCCATTCAACATGGGTCCAACATTAAGCAGGTACTCTATCTAGGGTGGTATTTTGGTGGTTGTTGAGTGAAGTCCTTGGTAAGACTTTGAAAGGTTTGTGTGCCGAATGATGGATATGTGACGTTTCAGATGCCGGTGGGGGTCTAATTATCGGAGACTGTGCTTTAGAGTACTGTAACCAGCTGGAGATAATTTCTCTGTAAAACTACAGTAGCATTTGGGAATCCCTGCAAATCAATCATTTACATAGCCAAGGACAGTGCCAAGGACAGTGCCAAGGTCAGTGCCAAAGACAGTGCCAAGAACGGCTATTTTTGGGCAGCCCCATGGATAATAATGGAGTTCCATTGAGCATATGGGCTCACCAGTCCATTCGACATGGGTCCTCTATTAGGTAGATTCTCTATGTTGGGAATTTTGGTGGTTGTTGAGTGAAGTTGTTGGCAATACTTGGAAAGGTTTGTGTGCCGAATGTTCAATAGAGGTCGTTCAAGGTCACAGAGATTGATTGAAGCCTTGCTACGAGCTTCGGCATTGAGTTGAGTTTAGCGATGCAGGTGGAGGCCTAATTACCAGAGACTGTGCTGTGGAGTACTGTAACCAGCTGGAGATCATTTTTCCATATAACTACAGTAGCATTGGGAATCCCTGCAAATCAATCCTTTATATAGCCAAGGACAGTGCCAAGGTCAGTGCCAAGGACAGTGCCCAGCTCTTTTAGAGAAGCCCCATGGATATTAATGGAGTTCCACTGAGCTTATGGTCTCACCAGTCCATTTGACTTGGGTCCTCAATTAGGTATATACTCTATGTTGAGTATTTCGGTGGCTGTTGAGTGAAGTCCTTGGTAAGACTTGGAAAGGTTTGTGTGCCGAATGTTCAATAGAGGTCGATCAAGGTCACAGACATTGAAGCCTTGCTACAAGTTTCGGCATTGAGTTGAGTTTAGCGATGCAGGTGGAGGCCTAATTAACGAAGACTGTGTTGTGTCGTACTGTAACCAGCTGGAGATCACTTCTCCATAAAACTACAGTAGCATTTGGGGATTCCTGCGAATCAATCCCTTATATAGCAAAGGTCAGTGACAAGGACAGTACCCAGCTCTTTTTAAGAAACCCCATGGATTTTAATGGAGGTCCACTGAGCATATGGGCTCACCAGTCCATTCAACATGAGTCCGCCATTAGGCAGATACTCTATGTTGGGTATTTTGGTGGTTGTTTAGTGAAGTCCTTGGTAAGACTTGAAAAGGTTTGTGTGCCGAATGATGGATATGTGATGGTTCAATAGAGGTCGATCAAGGTCACAGAGATTGATTGAACCCTTGCTACAAGTTACGGCATTGAGTTGAGTTTAGCGATGCAGGTGGAGGTCTAATTATCGGAGACTGTGCTGTAGAGTACTGTAACCAGCTGGAGATAATTTCTCTGTATAACTACAATAGTATTCGGGGATCCCTGCAAATCAATACCTTGTATAGCCAAAGACAGTGCCAAGGTCAGTGCCCAGCTCTTTTTGGGTAGCCCCATGGATATTAATGGAGTTCCATTGAGCATAAGGGCTCACCAGTCCAATCGACATGGGTCCTCTATTAGGTATATACTCTATGTTGGGAATTTCGGTGGTTTTTGAGTGAAGTCGTAGGCAATATTTGGAAAGGTTTGTGTGCCGAATGTTCAATAGAGGTCGATTAAGGTCACAGAGATTGATTGAAGCCTTGCTACAAGTTTCGGCTTGGAGTGCAGGTGGAGGCCTAATTACCGGAGACTGTGCTGTGGAGTACTGTAACCAGCTGGAGATAATGTCTCTGTATAACTACAGTAGCATTGGGAATCCCTGAAAATCAATCCCTTATATAGCCAAGGACAGTGCCAAGGTCAGTGCCAAAGACAGTGCCAAGGATAGTGCCCAGCTCTTTTTGGAAAGCCCCATGGATATTCATGGAGTTCCACTGAGCATATGGGCTCATTAGTCCATTTGACATGGGTCCACCATTAGGCAGATACTCTATGTTGAGTATTTTGGTGGTTGTTGAGTGAAGTCCTTGGTAAGACTTGGAAAGGTTTGTGTACCGATGGATATGTGACAGTTCAATAGAGGCCGATCAAGGTCACAGACACTGATTGAAGCCTTGCCACAAGTTACGGCATTGAGTTGAGTTTAGCGATGTAGGTGGAGGCCTAATTACCGGAGACTGTGCTGTGGAGTACTGTAACCAGCTGGAGATCATTTCTCCGTATAACTACAGTAGCATTTGGGAATCTCTGCGAATCAATCCCTTATTAGTTTTTAAATTGATGGAGAACATGATCGTTACTGACAGTGGGAGGAAACTATTTTGCCTATAGGGACAATTTTAGTTTTCGCGTCTCTCCCCTACAACAAAAGGTTAATTAGAACTTTGGGGGGAAATCAATTTTTCTTTTTGGCTTTTACAAAACCTCAGCATATTTTGTGCTTGTGCCTTGCAGAATCTTGATGACTCCCTGTGCCTCAGACTTATTAGTATTGAATAACATTTGTAAAGTACAGAAATGTTCATTACTTCAGGACTTTTGGTCGGAAAACTGATAGATTTACATCAGCCATTTTTTATAGGTTGAGATATTATACAAACGCTTTATCCAAGGTGAAAACTTGACGGGGAAGTTGTGTTTTTAAGGGCAGGGGAACCCGGAGGGAGATGACGAAATTGCAAAAAAAAATGTTCTTGTTTTCAGATTTTCCTTAAGCAACTGGCAACATTCACCAGAAACACCAGGCTTTTTATTTATATTTAATACAAACTTTGTTCTACTTGCAAATTCGCTAGAAAGAGCTCCTGGATTTTCAGTTCTACCCAGGGCTGGGACAAAGTATTTTGGTGCCCTGGGCAAATAATGCATAAAACGCCCCCACCATGGACAATTTAGTCTGTTTTTGTGCCCCTTTCTTGTCTAACTTGAGCTAGTGCCCTAGGAATTTGCCTACTTCTATCTATCCGTCATTCCAGGCTTGGTCGTACCATTAGGATGATCTGTCTGAACCAATAAACCCACCCCATATCCACTCTCTCCAGACCCATTTTGGCGTGGCGTTCCATGTTCCTCAACCTATCAAGGGGAATCGCAGTAATTTCACATTGACTGGTTTCCTTCTCAGATGCTGGAGCTGATGACCGTACCGGATGCTTCCCTCCATATCCCTCGCTCCGAGCTTCTGAAGGGCGGTGACACCATGTGCAGCTGTTTTATCCTTTTTGCAGTTCTTAAAACAAGATTTCCTGGTCTCCTGTGCTCGGCGTCTCAGAGGATTCCTAGGCGACTCCTCCAGATGATGTTGCTCACCATACTACTTCCTAAATTCACTCTGACATCGCTTATTAGAATTGGTGACTCAAGGGGTTCAGCCCAAAAAGTCGTCGCTCAACATTGTGCACCTACCTCATCCTGATGAGAAGTCAGTGACTGAGCGAAGGTGTTGTGGGAGGAGGAGGGGAGCGGCACTCGGAAGTCACAGATGGAGGTTATACATTGTGATGTCTCTCCGGCGCCGACATCATTGCTCTATTGTGGGAGGCTCCATATACTGAGGAGCACATTGCATGTTGCTTCGTCCTAGCAAGCGCTATTACAGAATATTTGGGGTCTCTTTTGAGGAAATTTCTTTTAAATTATTACAACTTATTTCTGCTTTGCTGTGCAGTAGAGAGTTACTGTATCTTGATGAAATTTGTGCTTTTGACAACCCCGCGACATCTGACAGTAACTTTATATAATGATCCATATGATGGAAAGAAACCCCTGCACCATTATCAGGAGGGTAGACCACTCTGACTGTCTTGTCTTTCAAACCCGTGCAGTATGGACCCATGCATTGCACCCCACGTCTCAAGCACCAACAGTGGTAAACTGCTGGTACCTCTGATTGCTTGTTGGGAGGTTATCAGGACTAAATTGCAGGATTAGCAACTGGTCATATTGACATAAGACCTCCATCAATGGGAGGCCTCCACCACACAGCACCCACCACGGCCCAACGGATACAGTGTTGCCAGCTCTGGTAATAGTTATGCCTTTGCAACATTTTTATTGAGGCCTCCATGGCTCAATAATGTTCTTTTTCTGCTTCTTCTATTTATGCAGTGGTGTCTGAGCCCTGGATACTCTGTAGCCAAGTTCTCACAATGTTTGACCCTTGGATACACTGTAGGCCAGTTCTTGCTATGTCTGACCTTTAGATACTCTGTAGGCCAGTTCTCACCATATCCGACCCTTGGATACTCTGTAAGCAGCTCTCACCATGTCTGACCTTTGGATACTCTGTAGGCCAATTCTCACCATGTCTGACCTTTGGATACTTTATAGGTCAGTTCTCGCCATGTCTGACCTTTGGATACTCTACAGGCCAGTTTTTACCATGGCCAACCCTTGGATACTCTGTGGGTCAGTCCTCACCATGTTCAACCCCTGAATACTCTTTAGACCAGTTATCGCCATGACCGACCCTTGGATACTCTGTGGGCCAATTCTCACCATGTCTGACTTTTAGATACTCTGTAGGCCAATTCTCACCATGGCCGACCCTTGGATACTCTGTAGGCCAATTCTCACCATGTTCAACCCCTGAATACTCTGTAGAACAATTCTTACCATAACCATCCCTTGAATACTCTGTAGGCCAATTCTCACCATGTCCGACTTTTAGATACTCTGTAGGCCATTTCTCACCATGTTCGACTTTTAGATACTCTGTAGGCCAGTTCTCACCAAGGCCGACCCTTGGGTACTCTGTAGGCCAATTCTCACCATGGCCGACCCTCGGATGCTCTGGAGGCCAATTCTCACCATGTCCAGCCCTTGGATGCTCTAGAGGCCAGTTGTCACCATGTCTGACCCTTGAATGCTCTGGAGGCCAATTCTCACCATGTCTGGCCCTTTGATGGTCTACAGGCCAGTTCTCACCATGTCCGACCCTTGGATGCTCTGTAGGACAGCTCCCACCATGTCAGACCCTTGGATACTCTATAGGGCAGTTTTTACCATGGCCAACCCTTGGAATACTCTATATGGCAGCTCTCACCATGTATGATCCTTAGATACTCTGTAGGGAAGTTCTCGCCATGTCTGGTCCTTGGATCAGTACTTGCTTGGCTTTCCTGTTTTTTCCACAGCTTCTTTCTGTATTATCCTTGATGGTTTCCAACCAACAGGCTTTTGGTCTCCCCTCTTTCCTATTACCAGTAACTCTCCCGGGCAGCATCACCTTTTCCTGTGGATTCGCCCTCATCACACGACCACAATAGATCTGGTGCCTTCCTGGGAAACTTCTAGGTTTAATATGATGAAGAACATCTTTGTTGATCCTCGCTCTCCATGGGATTGGTAGAAGCCTTCTTCAGCACCGAGTTATTACATCACTGTAACCTGTGCACTGTATAGCAGTATTATTTATGGCACAACATTGTTTAGCCTCTATTGGGCCAGAATTAGGCTAATTCTACACTGTGTCAGCTATGCCCCTTTACCAGATGCTATACAGAGTAAACACATCCCTAGACCCCTGTTACCAGTGAAGGCCAAAAAATCTTCCTACCGACGTCCACTCTGCGATATACACTGGTTCTGCCTTTTTAACTATATTGAACAGCACAGCGCACTGTTAACCGCATGGTATATTTTTTTTACATTGGGACCTATGTACAATGGATTTCGCTTAGGGACATCTCACAATATCAGCAGCTCTATAAACGGAAAAAAAAAACAGTCAAGGAGAATAAAGGAATTTTTAAAAAAAAATACATTTCTGCTACTTTTGAATACATGAAAATTTAAGGGTCTTAGCGCACATTTTTTTTGATCATACAGTAAGATCCCATCCACCACGACAAGGTGACCTCAATACAGATGGGACCCTGCTCGGACACTCGAGGAAAGCAAAGAGTTGATCCAGCGTCCTCCGTAAAAAAGCTTTATTGAAAAAGTCGGGATAAAACCACAGAGTTACAGTCAGACGCTTACGCGTTTCAGGCCACGTGGGCCCTAAGTCATAGCACAGTGCAGATGGGAACCTACTCAGACATTTTACCTCGCTTGTTCAGACCACCATATTATCAGAGAAAGAAGGTCCCAGCCACTTTCTGCTCTGGGTACTGTCACGGGCGCGTCCATTCCCCCACCCTCTCCCCGGTATCAGGGGCGAGTGGCCCCGCGGTCCGTGCGCCGGGCCGCAGGCGCACTCGCCCCCCGGAGATTAGGTACTCACCCGACCACGCTCCTGACTCCATGCGCACCTGTGCTGGCCGGTGCGCGCGTCCCCACTCCTTAGGGCGCGCGCGCTGGCCTTCTCAGAATTAAAGGGCCAACGCGCCGGTAATTGGCTGTTGCCGGCTGCTGACCCTATATAATGGCTCCTCCTCCGGCAGTCCTCTGCCGGATCTTTAGTGCCCTTGGAGCCTACTGAGAAAGCGTATTTCCTTGTCTCGTGATTCCTGTGTACCGTACTGCCTTGCTACCGTCCTACGACCACGAACCTCTGCCGCCCGTCCTGACCTTACTGCCTGTCCCCGACTACGACTCAGCCTTATGATTCGGTACCTCGCCTACCCTTGGCCACCACTGCAAGCAAGCCCCGCCAGTGGAAGCGACCTGGTAGACTCCCGCCGCAGCAAGTCCATCCCCTTTTGCGGCGGGCTCTGGTGAAAACCGGCTTCTACTTAGATTCCGCTCCCTGGCGTGGCTTACACCATCGCTTGCGGTGGCCCAGCGGATCCACTACCTGACCGTTACAGGTACATAGAGTCTGTGTCAAGGGGCAGAGAGCACCCCCAAAATGGATGGACGGTTTTCAAGCAGTCCCATTGACTTCAATATTAAATTTTCCGCTGCTTCCAGAGTGAAATCCAACGGAAGAATGAACATGTTCTAAGTTTTTTTTTTTTTAAAACAATGGTTTTGAAATCCAACCACAGAAAATCATATCAACTACAACTCACATTTTCTATTGAGATCTATGGGGATGGTTTTTACAGTCGTTTTTGACTGGTTTGAAAATCCTCGTGAAAAAGCATCTGAAAAACCTTGTGGTGTAGATGGACCTTTTGGGTATGTTCACGTGGCGTGTTGGGTCCATGTAAACATTCGCTTTTAGCTGCGTGTTCGGATCCATCTGTTGGACGCCAGACGGACCCAAACATGTATCTAACAAATAGCAGTGTGATTTACATTGCTTTTAATCTGAGACACGTATAGGGGTTCACACGAGTGATCTCTGATGATGATCTCTGATGCATGTCACTCCGTCTTTCGGATCCGTTCCAAAACTTGTCATGTCAATTCTTTTTCCGAAAGATGCAGCAGACGCCCTATTATAAACTATAGGGTGCAATCCAAACACACAGCTGCATGGTGGAGATACGTTGGAGCCGATCACCAATGCGTTTTTGGATGCGATTTCCAGATCCAACACGGATCCAAACACGCCGTGTGAACAAACCTTTAGGAAGAACTGGTGATAAAATTGCAAGATGTTTATGGAGATTCGTATCGTTCTTTTGTTCCTTTTTTGTTGCCTTCTCCTCTGAGGACATTCATTGTAACGTTCTTCTTCCTTCTCCCATAACATTTGATTGCTGCAGCGTATGGAGAGGTATCTGTGAGGTCATCCAAGCCATAAATGAAGTATTGATGTAACTATAGACCATACCATGAAGACTATTTACAGGCTCTTTCCCCCTTATGAACCCACATTTTATACTAAATCTCATTAAAATCGACTGCAGCCCGCATTCAGAATGGATCTGCCCTGGTTTCCAACGAGCCTCCAATTCCCCACCGTATAGACAGTAATATGAATAAACACGGAGCGGCGCAGCATTGCAGGCGGGGAGTCGATCTCTGCACGCAGGGGTATAAATAGCTGTGATTCCGCTTCAGTATCGTGCACTGGACGGGGCTGGTGTGAAGTCTGCAGAGGAAGCTCCCAGGCCACATTTGCAGTCATTTAAAGTCACCTTTGGGGGTGAAGCGTCAAGCAAGTCGCCTTATCTTTTTTTTTTCTCTAAAGACTTTTGCAGCCGACGATAGAAAACCAGTTTTATAACCAACAGCGACTGTACATCAAAATATTGAAATTCTGTTTTAAATGTCGTTTACCGGAGCAGCAGCTTTGCGCCAGTAATTGCCTTGTCAATCACGCGGCTTCCTACTGCTCAAGAAATAACAGGTTGGAATAAAATGTGGTATTTTTTTTCTCCAGATAGCAATAAAAGTCAGTTATATAAATAGTGTGGAAGCTTGAATACTGAGCTGCACGAACAGGGGGCACTTACAAAGAGCCGGCAGACCCCACTCCGCAGTCCGCTCCTTGCTGCCGCCACATTCATGTATACAGTGGATGGAGCAAAAGTCCCAGGACGCCATTTACTTTAGAAACAAAAGGAATATTGACTTATCTGAGTCCCCAGCAAGAAATGGGGGAAGGGGCCTATTGTTTAGGCTAGGACCGGAACATGGCCGCCATCTTGAAAGCCGCCATATTGGATCAAGGGCAAGTTTTTCCAATGGGAAGGTGATCATGTAACAGATCAAAGAAGAACAGACTTGTCTCAGAAATCAATTGCTGCAATCAGATTTGCGCTATAACTTGTAGTTCAGAAGTTATCGACACAGAAGGTTGGGATAAATGATGTTATATTAAGCGGACTCACCGATACCAAGTATGTGTAAAAGAGCAAAAAGGGGGTGATTTGAATTCTGAATTTTTTTTTTATACTTTTAAATCATGTTTTTTTCTTTTATTTTACTTGTATGAATTTTGCCGCCCAGACGCCATTTTTTTGCACGCATTAGTAGCGTAGAATGCTCCTGAATCTATGAACCTGTTCTACTACAGGTCATAGATTTAGCGCTTTCTAGCGACACTTCAGGCTCAGGTAAACCTCTTGTATAGTGCTCTACCTGTTCCAGCAGTAATGGCCAGGATTTGCCGCACTGAAGCTATAAATGTGCAGCTTCATACGGTTATAGTGAGACGCCTCCTGCAGCTCACCGAAATCAGGCGCATTACAAAGTGCTGCGGGTGCTCTATAATGCACCTGATACTGGAGGGCGCCTGGTTACAAATAGAGCGAACGGGGCTGCGCTAGTTTTCGGGCTGAAAAGACGCCGGACTTCTTCCGCAGCCCCGTTCATACGTGCCGCCCCAAGTGTCACATCAGGCCATCTGTAACCGTTTACATCAGCGCGGTTGGCGAGATAGATGACCAGCAAGGGACCTGACCGGGCTGATGCATAGCACTCTCCTTGATGTCTCCTACCTTGTTTTCGGCCATTGTTTCTGCTTACAATGAACTGATTTTCATCACTGATAACACTCAGAAGCACTGGTCCCTTATGTAGTGTAGATGCTTCCGGGTCCAGACGATGAAGTCTGTGCCTACAGGATAGAGATCGGCTCATTTAGTGCATTTAATAAAAATTTCAAGAAATTTTATGTTCATCCTGAAATTTCAACCAAAAGCGGAATATCCCTTTTTTTTCCCTCTTGAGGGATAACTATTTTTAAGCTTTGATATACACTTGTAATGTACTGGCATACTCCTGTACACTCCTGTACGCTTTTACATTATATACTGTGTGCATATGTCACAGGCTGCTGTTGGGGTTACACACAGTGTGACCTAACACTAGGCTTACTAGAAAGAAAGCCCTGAGGCTGCTCTAGGTCCCCAGGCCTGACTGTGAAAGCTTTCCCTGGGCTCAAACGGGGACTGGGAAACCTGATGACCCAATTGGGCAGGGGAATCCCCTTTGAACATGCCGCAGTCTCAAATCACAGCAATCAATGTGTTGATCGGTGGAGATCAGAGGAAGCCATGATTCCTGCTATGCTCAGAAGCTGCTGTAGGAACTAAGCTCTCAGACACAGCCCCATTCCTAGGGAGGCTGTGGCACTGGGAGCTGCAAACCCCGTTGTGAGACAGCGACGCCAAAACACCTCAGCCGACAGAGGACCTGCACCCCCCTCCATGAAAAGACATTAGGTCAGGGGCGTAGCTACAGGGGGTGCAGCGGTAGCAATCAGTACCAGACCCTGCATCCTGAGGGGGCCCAAAAGCCTTTCTGTCACATAAGAAGACACTGGTATGGCAAACGGCACATGGTAACCTCATTTCAGTCTTTGCATTAGTGCCCAAGGGCTTTAAATTCTACCTCCAGGGGCGGTCATTACGGGCGTGTCTCACGATAGAAATTGATGGCATATCAATAGGATATGTCATCAATGTCTGATAGGTGCGGGTCCCGGAGGTGGGAACGAGCTCCACACACCTCGGCTGTATTCGGTACTCTCATTAATTTCAATAGAAGAGTCCTGACCGCCTATCCGTTCAAAATAGAGAGATTTGGGGGCTGGTTCCTGAGATGGGTGCTGGTCTTAGAGGTGAGATCTGAACCTGTCAGACATTAGCCTATCCCTCTGCCCTCAATGTCTATAGTGAGACAACCCCTTTGCGTATACTCTATTTGTGTCTAGAAGTGATTGATAAGAACTGGGGAATTTATTAGTCCCAACAAGATTGGATCATGCCTTATGGGTTCTACATTAATGTAGATCTATAGGGAAGGGGGGGGAGTTGTAAAATCACCTAAAATTACCTGTACACCTAACTCCTTGCACATCTTCCTTCCGCCCTTGGGTAAACCTGATGGACTTTTTCCAGCCGCACTCACTCCATAACTATGGACCACAATTAATCTGCCATCATGAGCTGACGCCTCCAGTCCGGCACTGACGGCTTTTTGTGCCCTTCTTTGTCTCGGGGCTGAATTAAGCAACACAGAGGGAACCTGGCGCCGACTCAGCATCTCGCTGTCCTTTGTCTTTCTCACTGTAACATTGACTGCGATGGTCACAGATTCCCTCGTTCTGCATCTGACAATGAAAAGCCGGAGAGACGTCAAAATAACAGAAGGAAGGGTCAAGTGGATGAGACAACGAGACGCTCGATCCTCCCGAACGCTCCCATAGCTGCTAATGGGAAACTCGCTCCACTGTCTCAGCCGAGAATTCTCTGTCCATATCTCGCTCTCTCCCTTTCTCTTCCTCTGTCTCTCCCTCTTCCTCTCTCTCTTTATCTCCCTTCCTTTCTCCCTCTTTCTCTCTCTCTCTCCTCTCTCTCTCTCTCCCTCCTCTCTTCTTCCTTCTCTTTCTCTCCCTTTCTCCCTCTTTCTCTCTCTCTCTCGTTCGCTCCTTTCTCTCTCCCTCTTCTTTCTCTCTCTCTTTCTCTCTCTCTCCTCTCTCCTCTCTCTCCTTTCTTATCTCTCTCTCTCTCTTTCTCCCTTTGTCCCTTTCTCTCTCTCCCTTTCTCCCTCTTTCTCTACTTCCTCTCTCTCTCCGTTTCTCTCTCTGTCTCTTACTCTCTCTTTCTCTCACTTTCTCCCCTTTCTCTCTCTCTCTCTCCCTCTCTCTACTCTCTTCTCTCTCTCTTTCTCTGTCTCTCTCTCCCTCTCTTTCTCGCTTTGTCCCTCTCTCTCTCCCTTTCTCCCTCTTTCTCTCGCTCTCTCTCTCCATTTAGAATTGTAAAAATTCTGAATTCTATAATAATAATATGGAAGCAACAATGTATCTAATTCATAGAATACATCTGATGCTGTGTATTATAGTATCTAAACATGTATCCTGTGCACTAAAGGGGTATTCCCATCTCATATCCCTGGGATATGCCATCAATTTTTATTATTGGGGTCTGAACTCTGGGACTTCAATAGTGAGAATTAGTGCCACCCAAACCCACAGCGCCTGATTTGGTTCACCCTGAATCGATTTTTGATGACATTTACCAAAGAAATCAACCAAAACCACAACCTTAAAGGAGTTGACTCGCCACGTTGTTTCACAGAGCCGCCTACAGCTTTAGAATAGTGCATTCTGTCTCTTCCTGTGTTCTCCATTCTCCTCTATGGGAGTTCCCAGTACAGGGGAGCGCTGTGTTCTACATTCTCCTCTATGGGAGTTCCCAGTACAGGGGAGTGCTGTGTTCTCTATTCTGTTCTATGGGGGTTCACAGTACAGGGGAACGCTGTGTTCTCCATTATCATCTATGGGAGTTCCCAGTACAGGGGAGCACTGTGTTCTTCATTCTGTTCTATGGGAGTTCCCAGTAACAGGGGAGCGCTGTGTTCTCATTCTCCTCTATGGAGTTCCCAGTACAGGGGAGCGCTGTGTTCTCCATTCGTTCTATGGAGTTCCCAGTACAGGGGAGCGCTGTGTTCTCCATTCTCCTCTATGGGAGTTCCCAGTACAGGGAGCGCTGTTGTTCTCCTTCTGTTCTATGGGAGTCCCAGTACAGGGGAGTGCTGTGTTTCTCTATTCTGTTCTATGGGAGTTCCCAGTACAGGGGAGCGCTGTGTTCTCACGATTGTCCTCTATGCGAGTTCCCAATAAGGGGGAGCACTGTGTTCTCCTTTCTGTTCTATGGGAGTTCCCGGTACAGGGGAGCGCTGTGTTCTCCATTCTGTTCTATGGGAGTTCCCAGTACAGGGGAGCTCTGTGTTATCCATTCTGTTCTATCATATAATGGATCACATGACTGATGATGGGAAAAATACTCTAGGCAAAAATTAGTAGAAATCAAAGTGATGTTCGAAACGCGTGGGATGATCTGTATATATTCTGTCCCAGGCATCCAAGAATTTTATGGATTGCAAATACATTTTTTGGTTTTATCATCTACATTAAAGTGCTGGAGCTAGATATCACTTCTAGGAAAAGAATGCATTAAAAACGCATCTTATTACTAATACAAACTTTTCCTACTAAAGGCTACAAAAACTGCATAAAACATACACGCAGTTCTTAAAACTTTTTGAGGGGCAGAACAGCAACACAAAATACAAGTATGAAGGGAGCTTAAGGGTAATTTAACATATTGCAGTTTTGTAAAAGCAACACAAAAAAGCCTGTGTTAAAAGCTATTATGTTTTCCGCATTGCAAATAATGTGATAAGATAAATGCACCAGAAAAAAAATGCATAAAAAATGTGTCCATGCAGACAGTTTTAATTAGTTTTTTTTTGTACAAAAAATATGTGTTATGGTTTGAGGAAGGTTTGCGGTGCATTCTCTGATCCAGTCATCCATCTGGAAGGGGAATCTTTCCTTTCAGATCACACGGCTGGAAATGTTCAACATTGGTTGGAAGAGCAGGACCAAGATTTTTAAGTATTTTCCTGGTCCTTAAAGGGGTTGTCTCGATACAAGGATTGCTTTTTATGTTAAAGATCTTGCAAAAAATACTTGCAAAAATGTGCCATTAACATTCCTAATATCCCCCCTTAGGGCTGGATAGGAGGGAAAAAAAAAGGGGACCCGGCCTGTGGGTTCCAGCATCCCAAAAGAATGCAAGAAATGTTGTATAATAAAAAGGGTTTTTTATTTTTAAAAAAAGTAAAGAAAACATAGGAAACATTGCCTTCTTCAATTAAAAACACTAAAAAACTTGAAGCTTTCGCATCGTAAACCGGCTTCTTAGAAGTTGAACTTTTCTATTTGAAAAAGCATCGTGTACGATGGAAACCTATAGCTACAGACCTTTTGATCTCTTAAAGGGCGCCAGCACTGGTTGCTAACTCAGCCCTTTTTTTCCTTCTCCCCTGATAGGTGCCAGCACTGGTTGCTATAGCTACGCCCTGTTCCTTCTCTCCGTTTAGGCTGCCACACTGGTTGCTAACTACAGACCTTTTAAATCCCCCTATGGGCTGCCACACGGGTTGCTAGCTAAAACCCTGGCTTCTACTCCCCCTATGGAAACCAGTAAACACCCCCTAATTTAAAAATGAAAACCAAGAAAACAGGCTGTGGTAAGATGAAAACAAATTTGTGGACAAACCCCCTTTTAAAAACCCAAGTTACGTAACAGGGAAAAGATGCAGGGACAAAGTTCAATGTCACTAGGTGCAGGTTCAACCTCTGGTACCCCCACCTATATGGAGAATGGGTCGTCGAAAGTGTTGGCGTAAAATGGGGGTACTTTTTTTAACCAAAGTTACGCCCCTGGGGGGGGGTATTTAGCCACCACAACAACTGATACATGACGGACTTCTAGAAGACCAGTGGTGGTGGGGTAGGAAGATCCCCCCAACACCGTACTGACAACTACCCAAAACCAAATATCTGTCACGTAAGGGCCCGCAATGGCCCCTCCCGTTGGGCACCCGTGGTGTGGGGGACTGTTAGACCCCCACAAAGCCAACGTGACGATGGCATCTCATGTCTGGCTGTAATCGGTGTAAGGACTTTGCTTCTTTCATTATCCTCATTTAACCTCATTCAGAACTTTTTTGGTCATAAATAGATCTCTCAGTCTCTCGACCCGATGCTGGTTGTTTGTGAATGTAGAGGAATAGTAGAGGAATCTCTCCGGGTGAGCGCGGTCTCGGGAGGGTCTTCCCTTGATCTCTAGTATATTTGGCTGACATTTTGCCATATCCAGCGAACAGATGCGGTTGGAATAGAACTGAATTGACAATTATGTGCAAAGGATGTGAATTACGTTCTCTGAGCAGCGGAACCTGGCCCCGCTCTGCACTCACATACTAATGACCTTCTACAGAAATAACTTGATAAGTGTGAAGAAACCCCCTTCTCAGTGCAGAAGGAGATCACCCTACTGGCCTTTCATATATTGCTTATTGTCTAGACAAATCTCTTCTATCATCAGAAGTAAAAGTCTGATGAAGCGTGGGTATGCCACGTGAAACGCGTCAAACCTTTGATTTTATTGTTTTTATTGTGCGTAAGTTCCCATACTTTTTTAACAATAAAACACTTTTTAAGTAGAGTGTTATACAACCCCCCCCCCCCCCCCCCCCCCCCCCCCCCCCGCCCCACCCCCCCCCCCCCCCCCCCCCCCCCCCCCCCCCCCCCCCCCACCCCCCCCCCCCCCCCCCCCCCCCCGCTCCTCACAGCGCCGTAAGTCCTAATTTTTTGAATATATGCCTAATTATTCCCCGCGGATTTTTAACGTGGAAGTCCGGACAACTGGCTGCTGTTATCGAGGATTATAAAAAGAGTGATATACGCTTATGAAAGTTGTGAGTCAATCAGCTGCACAACCTCCTCAGGTGAGAACCTAAGCTTATATTGCTTATCGTGTTAAAATTGCTTCACTATTGACGCCTATCTCCCGTTTTTCTATACTATTAATCTATCTATTCTATCTATCTATCTATCTAACTATCTAAAATCTATCTATCCCATATCTAACTATCTTTTATCCTCATATCTATCAATCTATCTATCTACTATCTATCTCATATCTATCAATTTCCTACTAACTATCTATCTATCTATCTCATAACTTCTATCTATCCCATATCTATCCTATCTCTCTTTCTATCTATATATCTATGTCCTATCTATCTATCTACTAACTTCTAACTCATTCGACCTCACTCTCATCTCTATCCATCTATCCTATCTAATCCTATCTATCCTATCTATCTATATTCCCATATCTATCTATCTCTTTTTCAATCTATCGATCTATCTATCTATCTCATATCTATCTATCTATCAATCTATCTATCTATCTATTATCTCTCATTCACTCATCATCTATCTATCTATCCTCATAAT
The DNA here is from genome assembly GCA_025379985.1 of Phyllomedusa bahiana. Lineage (NCBI taxonomy): Eukaryota > Metazoa > Chordata > Amphibia > Anura > Hylidae > Phyllomedusa > Phyllomedusa bahiana. The sequence continues at coordinate 8,497 of JAODAL010026558.1, read as the reverse complement.
CATCTAATCTATTCCATAAAACTATTCTTCACATCTTATCTATTAATCCACATACTCTATCTATCTCCATATCTATCTAACTATCTCATATCAATCATCTCTCTCATATCTATCTCTCTATATCATAACTATCTATCATCTCATCTCTCATTCTCATAACTATCTAACATCTCATATCTATCATATCATATCCCTATCCACATCAATAAATTTCTCATATCAATCTATCTCTCAAGAATCCTCTATCTAATCTAACTCTCTATCTATCACAAAGACAATCCAATTAACTAACTCTCTCAAAATCAAACTCTCAATCTAATCAATCCAATCAATCTCTTCAAATCCTTAACTATATCTCTCATATCTATCTATCTCCCTATCTATCAATCTACTAACTATCTTCTATCATAACTCCCCACTAACTATCTCTCTATCAATCACAAATCTATCCTCTCCATATCAATCTACTATCTATCTCATATCTATCTATATCACTCCTATCAATCTAACTATTTCATATCAATCATCTCCCAATCTATCTATCAAACTATCTCATATCAATCACTCACAAATCAAAACTAACTATATTCATATCTATCTATCTTATCTATCTCACAATCTATCTATCTATCTATCTATATCCTCATATCTATCTAACTAACAATCAATCTATCTATCTAATCTATCACATAACACACTCTCTATCTCATATCTATCTATCTCTCTCATATCTATCTATCTACTATCTATCTCAAATCTATCTAATCTATCTATCTATCTATCTATCTATCAATCTATCTATCCTATCTCAATCAAACAATCTCCAATCAATCTATTCTCATATCTACTACTCAAATCTATCTATCTATCAATCAATCTAACTGTCCTCTCTCATATCTACCTATCTACCTAGTCTATCACATATCACTCTCTGATCACAAATCTATCCAACTATCTATCTACTATCTATCCTATCTATCTCACTATCTAACTATCTATCCCATATCTATCTATCTCTTTCATACAATCAAGCATCTCTCTACTACTATCAATACTCCCTATCTAAACTATACAATCTATCAACTCAAATCTCTCTATCTAATCTATTCTAACCAACCAAACATATCATAACATCTAACTTTCTATCCTATCTCAAATCTAATCACATATCCTATCTCACTCATATCTAATCTATCACATAACACTCTAACTCATATCTATCTATCTCAAACTAAACTAATCCTCAAACTATCTATCTAACTATCAGTCTATCAAAAATCACTATCTATCTCTCTCAAATCTATCTATCCATCACATATCTATCTCTCTCTCTATCACCTATCTAACAATTTCAATCAACACTCAATGAAACATCAATCCATCACCACACATCTATCTATCACACACTCAAACAACACACACCACAACTATCACTCTATTTCTCATCACAAACCTATAACCTCAACACCCTATCTCACACCAAACTCACTCACACTACACTCTCCTCTCACCACACACAAATCACTCTCAGCACTCAAATCTCAACCTATCTCTCTATCTAACTTTCAATCACAAACAAACTCAAACACTCCTAACTACTATCACACTAACCTATCTATCTCATATCTATCTATCTATCCTATCTAATTCATAACTATCTACTATCTAACTATCTCCTATCTATCTATCTATCTATCTATCTATCTACATATCTATCATCTCCAACTTCTATCTATCTATCTATCTATCCTATCTAACTCATATCTATCTCTCTCATCTCCTAACTATCTACTCGTATCTATCTCAAATCTAACTATCTACTCTATCATCTATCTATCATCTATCTATATCTCTCAAATTCTATCTATCTCATATCTAATCTATCATCTATCTATCTATTCTATCTATCGCTATCTATCTCCTATCTATCTATCTATCCATGTCTATTATCTATCTCATATCTATCTATCTATCTATCTATCTAACTCATATCTATCTTCTCATATCTATCCTATCTCATATCTAACTATCTATCTCAATCTATCTCATATCTATCTATACTATCTCATATCTACTATCTATCTATCTAAATCTATTCTATCTATCTATCTATCTCAAATCAATCTCATATCTATCTATCTCATATCTATCTATCTAATATCCTATCATCTCATATCTATCTATCTCATATCTATCTCATATCTTTCTATCTATCTATCTATCTCTCTGTGTATCTATCTATCTATCTATCTCATATCTATCTATCTATAATCTCTTCATCCTAATCATATAGAAACGTTTGTTATTTTGGTGCAGATTGGGTATATAGACCTTGTTCTGTATATCATTTTCTTCATGATTTTCTACATTTTCCGCACTTTGCGGCTTAACAGCTTCCACCAAAAGTAAAGCATTTTATTAATAGGTTTCAGTTTCGGCGATGAAGCCAGAGATGCAGAAATTGAGTTTGGTCGCGTATAGATCAGTCGCTCCTGCGGTCGCCGCTTTCCTCCCAGCTACAATCATTTACTAAATGTTCTGTAAATGAGAGGGCTTCGCTGTTACAGACTCCAGTGTATTATGGAGAGCAAAATAGTTGTTAATGGAAAGGGAGGTAAGAGATGATCCTAGCGGGCAGGAGATCACCGGCAGCCAGGAAAATGTAGAGCATGAGAAAGATAGATAGATATGAATATGGAAGAATAAGATAGATAGAATAGATAGATAGATAATAGATATGAGATAAGATAATAGAAGATATGAATAGATAGATAGATATGAATAGATAGAGAGATAGATAGATATGAGATAGATAGATAGATAGATAGATAGATAGATATGAGATGATAATAGATTGATAGATAGATAGATAGCTATGAATAGATATGAGATAGATATATAATAATATGAGATAGATATGATAGATCGATAGATGATATGAGAAGATAGATAGATAATAGATATAGATAGATAGATATGAATAGATAGATTATGAGATAGATAGATATGAGATTGATAGATATAGATAGATTGATAGATATGAGATAGAATAGATAGATATGAGATAGAGAAGAGATTAGATAAATAGATATGAATAGATATGAGATAGATAGATAGATAATAGAATGAATAGAATAGATATGAGATAGATAGAATAGATATGAAATATAGATAGATATGAGATGAAGATAGATAGATAGATAGATAAGAGAGATAGATAAGAAGAAGTAGATAGATAGATAGATATGAGATAGAAGATAAATAGATAATATGCGATAGATAGATATGAGATTGAGATAGATAATAGATATGAATAGATAGATAGATATAAGAGATAGATAGATAGATAGATGATAGATAATATAATACGAGCATAGATAGATATATGAGATAATAGATATGATAGATAGATAGATATGAGATAGTAGATGATATGAAGAAAGATAGATAGATAGATAGATAGATATATATGAATAGATAGGATAGATAGATAGATAGATATGAGGAGAGATAGATAGATAGGATAGATAGATATGATAGATAATGTGAGATATAAATAGATTGATTAGATATGTGAGAGAATACGAATGAAGAATAGATAATGAGAGTGATAGATTGAGATAGATAAGATAGATAGATAGATAGATAGATAGATAAATATAAAATACATATGAGATAGATATGAGAGAGATATGATATAGATAGATAGATATGATAGATAATAGATAATAGATAGTAGGAGATAGATAGATAGGAGATAGATAATAGATAGATATGAGATAGATATGAATAGATTTGAATAGATAGATAGGATTATGAGATAGATAGATATAGATAAGATAATAGAATAGAATAGATATAAGAGATAGATAGATATAAGAGATAGATATAGATAGATATAGATAGATAGATAGATAGTTAGATATGAGATAGATATGAGATACGATAGATATGAGATAGATATAGATAGATAGAAGGATAGATAGATAGAGATAGATAGATGATAGATAATAGATAGATAGATAGATAGATAGATAGGAGATAGATAGAATGATATGGGATAAGATGGTCAGATGACGTGACTGAATATTCAGGGACTCCTCCATCTTTTTGTTGGACACAATATAGCGGCTTCTGCTGAAAATGTTGGGGATGAATCATAAATAAATGGGAAATAAAATGCTCGTGCCATAGATCAGCGCGGCTCCTCCCCGGCTGGGCTGAGGGCTGTATGGAGACGCCTCCCCGCTGCGGGCCATAGGGCAGTGCCCGGGGGTGGTGATGTTCTCCTCTCCCGGGGGGCGCTGGGGGAGGCAGGACCTGACCTCTTATATTTGGTGAAGTTGTAGGGACCGCTTGTTTTCCTCTTTGCTGTTGTGGTGTCTGCTGGGAGACAGATGAGACGCCGCCGCTCCCCCCACCGCGCCGCCGCAATAACCGGGGCCCTAATTGAAAAACACAGAGAGACGTAATGAGTGTTTATTAGACTTTGATATCTGAGACATTTTATGTGATGACGAAATTCATCAGGATGTGGCCGTTATTAGGCCGGCGGGACCGATACCTGTGGATATATGATATGAGCCACTTCCTGTGTCGTGGACACTGGGGGCCGCCTGCCACATGTTATAGGATCCAGCACAACTGAAAGGTTCATCGTCTCTGCACTTTGCTGCTGGTGTCATATTTTCCTTACAGTCAGAAATTATCCGGGACCTAGATGATAGATAGAAATAGAAAGAAAATTGGGAAGTAGATAGAAGATAGATAGATTGATATGGTTTAAAGATAAAAATAGAATATGTAGATAGATTATGATAGATAGATGATAGATATGGATAGATATATAGATATAATAGATAGATAGATAGATAGTTAGATATGGATAGATAGATAGTTTGATATGAGATAGATAGATATGAGATAGATAGTTTAGATATGAGATATATAGATATTTAGATAGTTATTAGATAGATAGATAGATTGATAGATACAGATATAGATAACTATTTAAAATAAGACAACTCTTTATCTCACTACCCTTTTTCCTCTGGATGTGAAACAAGCCCTCCGCTCCCTCTGACTTCCCTATTGTCATAGTATAATCTCAACCTGAAACTTAACCATGCGGTTTCTCTTCAGCACATGGATCGGGGGTTTTGTTTTTTTTTACATTGTTCTACTTCTGTTAGACAAAAATACAGAACAAGGCATTTACAGATAATTTCAATTTCCACAAAATAAGCCGCACATGCCTGATGAATGAGGTCCGCCTCTGACCTTCTCCCCTTTAGGGCGATCCTCATTTCACAGGGGTAGGACCCAAGGTTTTTATGGCTCTTATCTTCTGTTGTAAATGAGTTAGAACCCCCCTTTAAAAATGTTTTTAATAATTCCCCTAGCCAAAGGTTTTTGCTCCCCCCTCAACCCCTAAAGCTTTGCCCCTGCCCTACTATCCGCCACGCTACCCCCTTTTCAACTACCCAGGGCCACCCCCGTTGGCTCAACATGGTGCCGCATGGTCACAGCGTGGCGGCAGCAGTTCCAGTATTACCCCATCTCCTTTGGCCCAATCAGGTAGGTCAGCGGGTTTTAACGAAACCTCCCTTTTTAAAAAGAATAAAAAGTTCGGAAGGATTCCACACTTGTTTTAGGGGAGGTTTCTTTTTAAACTCACCTCAGTAATGTTTCATGACTTTTTGTGGGGGAGGTGGGCGGGTTTGTCTGCAGCACCCGATCTATGGAAAGTCGGTGCAAATTTGTGGCTGAAAGAGCTACCGACAATATACACTTCTGCTGCATACACCAAGGAAGGATTCTTACCCAAATCCATTGAAAGTTTCCTCCACATGGATGAGTGGCCAGAGAATGCCATGAAAACCTTCCCCAGATCGTAACACTGCCACCAACAGCTTTTGTTCTTCCAGCAATGGTTTCAGACGTTTGCTTTTGTGTTTCTCTCCTGACATGCTAATGTCCACACATTCAATGAAGTAGAAAACTGAGATGACAACCCTTTAGCAATCAGTACAGGTCCAATTCTGATACTGCTGTGAATACTGAAGCCTTTTCTGCCGATACAACATGGTTAGCAGAGGTGCAGTGACATCTGTCTGCTCCGGGGCCCCATACACAGTAGGGTTAGCAGAGGTGCAGTGACATCCGTCTGCTCCAGGGCCCATACACAGTAGGGTTAGCAGAGGTGCAGTGACATCTGTCTGCTCCGGGGCCCCATACACAGTAGGGTTAGCAGAGGTGTGGTGACATCTGTCTGCTATGGGGCCCCATACACGTAGGGTTAGCAGAGGTCAGTGACATCTGTTTCCGGGGCCCCATACACATAGGGTTACAGAGGGCAGCAATCCGCTGCCCCAGGGGCCCCATATCAGTGGGGGTTAGCAGAGGTGCCTGACATCTTCTGCCCGGGGCCCCATACACATAGGGTTAGCAAGGTCAAAATCCGTCTGCTCCGGGGCCCCATAATATTTGGTTTTTGCAAGGTCAGTGACATTTTCTCTCCGGGGCCCCATACAAAGTAGGGTTAGCAGAGGGCTTGACATTGTTCCCCGGGCCCCATACACAGTAGGGTTAGCAGGGGTGCAGTGACATCTGTCTCGCCGGGGCCCCCTACACAGTAGGGTTACAGAGGTGCGTGACATCCGTCTGTCCGGGCCCCATACACAGTAGGGTTAGCAGGGGAAAGCAGTGATATCCTTGCCCCGGGGGCCCCATACACATAGGGTTTAGCAGGGGTGCAGTGACATCCGCTGTCCGGGGCCCAACACAGTGGGTTTAGCGGGTGCAGTGATATCCCGTTGCTGGGGGCCCCATACACAGTAGGGTTAGCGGGGTCACTGACTCTTCTGCTCCCGGGCCCATACTAGTAGGGTTAGCAGGGTGCACTGCTCTTTTCTCCCCGGGCCCATACACAGTGGGTTAGCAGGGGTTTGCGTGATTCCGTCTGCCCCGGGGGCCCATACACAGTAGGGTTAGCAGAGGTGCAGTGAATATCTGCTGGGGGGCCCCCATACACAGTAGGGTTACCCAGATGCAGTGACATCCGCGCCCCGGGGGCCCCATACACAGTAGGGTTAGAAGAGGTGCAGGACATCCTTGCTCGGGGCCCATACACAGTGGGTTGCAGGGTGCAGTGACACCCGTCGCTCCGGGGCCCCCAACCGTGGGGTTGAGAGGGGGCAGTGACATCTTCGCCCCGGGGGCCCCCATACCAATAGGTTAGCGGGTGCAGCGACCCCGCCTGCTCTGACCCCCCCAAAACAGTGGGGTTGCAGAGGTGCACGCATCCGCTGCCCGGGCCCCATACACGTAGGGTTTCGTTTGGTTAGACAAGTCTGTCCGTCCCTTGGGTCATTCTGTCCTCTGCACTTTCATAGCCAACATTCACCTGTCACATCACTGGCACGTGGTGCTCTGCAGTTTTCACGTCTCTTATTTACAATGGCGCCATTTGTCCACTCATTATGCACTTTTACCACAGCAGTCGCCAACAGTTCACAAACTGCACAGTTTTTTGGATTCTGCACCCTTGGCCTGAAAAACCAAAAAATCAAATTGATAACCCCTTTATACCCCCTGACGCAATGAGCGATATGTATGCAGACAGCCTATCCACACCTTATTCCCACCAAGCCCGCTCACCCCAACGGGACTTCCTTAGAGACTGCGCCAACTCAAAAAAAGGGGGTGGGCTAATAATTGACCCCCCCCCGTGTATAACATAGCCCCCAAAGTGTATATTTGTAGGACCCCATCTGCGCAGAAGTGGGGAAAGTCCCGCTTGTGGCAACATTTCGTCCTCTTATGGAAGCATGAAAAAACTTTGGATTCTTGGTCCCCATGTTTTTGGCCAAAAAAGCTCAACCAACCCCGGTTACAACGGATCTCAGTTGGGTGGTCCACTCTTATTTTTCACCTGGTCAACTTCAACCTCTCACTGTCCAAAGGCCCTCCAAAAAAAGAGAGCGGACCCAAATCTCAAATTTTTTTTATATATTGTAGATACATAAAAAGCTCCTTTTTGGTTTCCCTGGTTTTTTTTTTCCCCTTTTTGCAGTGGTGTGCCACGGTATTGGACTGTTGCTATGTATATGTGCCCGCCCTTTCCATGGCCCCAGGTTCCTGTTTTTTTTAAAAGTTTTCTGTGCAGGGCTTACGTTGTATTTTACATATTTTTCTTTTTAAACTATATAAAGGGGAAATAGATACCTCCATTTTGGGTTTCCTGCCCCCACCTCCCCAGGCTGCTATATCAATGCAAAATGCTTTTAGAGGTTTGGTGTTTTTTGATTTTTCTCTCTGCATTTTGGGGGGCCTTTGCACAGTGAAGGTCTAAGTTGACCCGGTAGGATAATATAGAGAGGACCCCCCAACGAATCCCCCTTGTAAGCCGGGGGGGCTTGACATTTTTTTGGGCCAAAAACATGCGGACCCAAAAACTCAAAGTTTTTTCTTATGGAAGCAAGCAAAAAAACCAGAG